>CM070037.1:113156546-113171653 GCA_036250615.1 Ptychadena robeensis | reverse complement strand
TTTTTTTGTCTTTTTGTTTTGTTTTGATTTCTTTCTTGTTATTATTGTTAACTTCGTTTGCTACTTTGTTAAAGATGGGAGCTGGAGCATGCTTTTTAATCCTGAGCACCACCAAGAAAATCTGTTTAGGGCACCAAAATGGCTAGAAACGGCCCTGTTCCCATATGGCCGTGTTTTACGAAAATAATATCCGCGTTGCGAAAATAAAGATTGTATGTGACCATAAATTCTGAAGATTTTCGCAATGTGAATATTATATTTGCAATTGCGGCAATATTTTCGCAATGCATGGTCATACCGCGAATATCCAAATTTACGAATATCAAATATTAATAGAACTATTTGTGAATTCGAATATTGCCTATGCTCATCACTATTCGTGCCCTCCAGTCACTATTACCTTTATTGCAAAAATCAGCACTTGTACATGCACACATGTACACGCAAATGCAATGGTACTTTCCTCAAAATTTTTTATATTCTGATGAAGATATAGCACTATATTCGAGATCTTCGGAAATTCTCGAAGTGCTGATATTCGCAATAAAATGTTTAGATTCGAATATTCACGAACAACACTATTGGTGTCTACATCCTATTTTCGATTAAAAGAGGCTGTGGGCACCAGTAGCATGGGGGCAGGGGTGGGATATCAAGCTATACTTTCCCCTAAGAAGGAAAACCGGAATTTCTATGATTTTTTATGATTTTTATATGTACCGTAAACATCAACTATAATAATATCTCTCAGGCCATGTGTCCACTGCAGATTCCCTGCGCTGGACGGATGAATCAAGACACGCGCTGATGCAAAAAATGGAGACACCTCCATTGATCTTCTCCAGTGGCACTGCGCAGTACTGCTTTGAAGACAGCACCGTCAGAATTAGTGTTGAGCTCCAATATTCGAATTGCGAATATCGGGTATTTGAGAATTTGCAAATGTTGCAAATGCATTGCGAGTTTATATTCACAATGCGAAAATAACCACATGTGACCATTCATTTTGAAGGTAATTATAATTGCAAAAGAGGGTTTGTGAATCAGAACCTGAATTTCTGTGTTATATCAGGGCATTCCCATCCCTGTAAATATGAGAAAAGGAAAAAGGGTCCCCTCGGGTGGGACTTTACTTGGAATGCCCTGAACTTTATAATGTCTAGAACGATGAACCAAACAAAGCAGTATCCTTTTCAAGATATTTATTAGTAAAATAGGTTATGATGTATTTATATATTCCCCAAAAGGGGGTGGACCTTAGATCCCACCGCTCTTGGGTATACACTTAAACCAAGAGATGTGGTAACATTGACATATAAAACAACACAATTGCATCAAAGTATGCAGATAAAAGGATTTACAGAAAGAACATCCTTGCTGTATGGTACAAATGGAACATGAATAATGAAAACAATACGTATTTTAGTACTTGCGCTACATGTTTCGCCTCGTGGCTTCTTCAGGCTGTGTACTTATAAGATTCATATTGTGAGTCCCAACTGTTGGGACCCTTTTTCCTTTTCTCGTAATTATAATTGCAATGCATGGCCATTATCGCGAATATTGAATCGAATATTAGTAGAATTATTTGCGAAATATCGCAAATTCAAAGATTTTCGCTCATCACTACTCAGAATAAGCAGAGTAGATACTGTCCCATTTTTTAAAATGGGAACTGTCCTCTCTGCCTCCACAGCGGGGAACAAGCCCGTACTTTCATCCCACAACATCTCCAAAGCGATGGTCCTTGTCACCCTCACTCTACCGTACGATGGAATATTTCACAACTAACACTGAAATGTCATTCTATCCCTGTTCACTCTTGACATATTATTATGGTGAACAGCAACAAAACCTTGATAATGTATCTGTAAAACATTTGCTGGAAAACACTCCAACCTTTGCATGCTTAATCTCTCCTTAAATAACATTAGCTTCTTTCTATCAGCCGGACCAGGAAATCACCAGCTAAGTGCCAGGCCACCCACAGAAGAGAGTTAACAATATGTGCATAGTCACTCAACTCTCAGAGCCTGTCTGCTGTCATGATGAAGATTTTACCATCTTTGGGTGACAATGTAGGACCGTGTAGTACAGTAGATGTTAGAAATGTATATGTAAAGGATCATTGAGGACAAGTATGAACATGCCTTGAATACAGTGTTATGTATAGTATGTGAAACCTGTGCAGAAAGGGTTAAGTGTGTTTCTGCTGAGAAGAAGTGTTTCTGCAGTGTTGTAACATGATCCAGTTGTTGAGCAGAATATATTGTTGTTTTGTCTTCTGTAGAGGTCAAAGAACATTCCAGAAATTTCCAATCTAATGTAACCATGACATGCCATATGGGAGTGCCCAGTCTGGGTACATGTATTATAAGGCCAAGTTAAGGGTGGGGCTAAGTCTTCCATGGTGTATACTAGTGCTGACTGGTTGTGGTCGTGGAGTGTCGCTCTGGACACTAGCCCTTGTGGGGATGGACAATGTCCGTGGGCTGGAGACAAGAGACTGTAGAGATGTAACCAGTGAATTTTCAGTGCTCTGGTCCGAGAAGATGTCACTGGGTGGCATGTGGGGTTAGAAAGAGAGGCTGAGATGCTCCCAAATGGCTGGCATGGCAATGTCATGGCAATGTCATGTCATGATGGCTATACCATGATGTGGAGAATAAAGGTACCAGATCTTACACCAAAGTGATCGGGTGTAAGGACTTATTGAGACATTGCGCAATGTCCTGCAATGGGGACACTGCCCATTTAACTCCTACATAGACGGCAGAGCTGTTCCAGGACTGGCTGTGAAGCTGTAGTCTGGCTGTTCCTAGCTGCTCCCCTAGATGGCGGGGAGTGGAGGCTGTGATGGAGGACAAAGACCAACTTTCCTACAACAAGAGCATGTTTTTATTTAAAGATGAAGAACCAATGGTAGATGTTCTTGTCCACATTGCGTTCTACTTGGTCTACAGTAGTCAATAGCATTTAAAAAAAAAACCAGGAGGAAGCTTGCTAATTCGAGTGAAACCTATAATGTTCATAGCTTTAATCTTGGAATTTTGACCCATAGGGAATGTGAAATTGTGTTTGTTAATGCAAGGAATGGTCTAGCACTGTCATCTACAGGGGCCACTGAGACTACTTATTGATCTAGTAATTCTATGACAAATAGATAGCTATGCCTTATTCCATCTATTTAGGAGAAGTTGTTTGAACAGACCCCATTACCAGCCCAATATTGTAAACGAATGCCTTAATCTGTAATTAGTCAATTCTAATTGTAACTCATGGCCCCTCCCATCTAATGACATCCTACCGGGGGGGGGGGGTGATCCAATAGCCTGAAGTCTAGTGACATTCTCTACATTCTCACTCTCTACATACCACTGCTTTCCAAACTTGGTGGCAGACATGGAGGAATTCCAGGCAGGGAGGAGCTAGGGGTTTGAGGGAGTGACAAACAGTAAGCTAACTATGGAGGAAGTGTTGAGTGCATGTAATATGTGGATCTCTGTGTGAGTTTGTCTGTATGTGAAGGATTCATATCTCTGCATGAGTACAGTGTGTGTGTCTCTATGTGAATGATGAATGTTTTTATGTGATATGTGTGAAAACCAAATAAAGTTGAAATAAATTTCAAATACAGTTGTAGGGCCTTTTCACACTAGTACTAGTACGCGATGCAAATAGCAAATAGCCCTCAATCTGAAACTGTGTAGTTGGATTTTTGCTTGATAATATTCCTATCTAGAAGGGGGGCCTGGCAGGGAAAGTTTGGGAACCACTGCTATATACAAAACTACATTTCCCCATTGAAAAACGTTCTGACACCCTCCAGTGACCACTCATGGTACTGCAGTTAATTAACCCACAGAAGACTGGCAGCTAAATTAAAAATCTTCAATATGGCACCATAGACCAACAACTAAGAATTTTTATTTCCATTAAACATTCCATTGCACTACATTTTCTTGTGAATTTACATGTTTAGGGCGGCTTTAGCATAATATGTAAGATAGAACATTAAAAATAGTTTATCAGCCTAGAAAATCCACTTTAAATATACAGTACTTGTAATCGCTTTCCTATAATATGAGGGTACTGAGAAGACGATAGCTCATTTACGGTCTTTTCTAGGTCATCTCACCAGGCTTAAGCAGGTGATAAAATGTGCCGGTGTTATGATTCATACGCTAGAATTAAATCACCCCCCCCCCTGTATTCTCCAATTATTAATAAGATATTCATACGTGCCCAATTAAAACGCTTCCTAAACACTACAAACAGCATCCCACCGAAGAGAATATTAGTGGCTTTCATTTTTCTTTTATTTAATACAATAATAGGAAGATTTCTGCTAAGGGAAGAAAAGAAGATAATACTCAGAAAGAGGGGGGGGGGGTTGCATAGATTCGTTCGTGGATGATGGAAGGGGACGGCAGTTTTAAAAAAATCTTTTTATATTATTTTATATTTGGTCAAGAAAAGAAGATTACAGATGAAAGCCTTCACTTCCGAAATAAGCATGAATGTCAATGCTTTCAGTAAATCTCCCCATCCCAACATACTGCAACGCTAGAACAAATCTGATTGGCTGAAACTAATATTCTGTTGTTTTGGAATCTATCTGCTTATCCCAACCAGAAATAAAATGTGAAATATGATTGGTTGCTTTGAATTTTTGTGTTTTGAAGGCAGTGAGTGGCATGGCTTGGCATTATTTTTTTAAAGGATAACTGGCATTACCCTCTCTGGTAATCCCGAGTGTGGCTATGAGTCAGTGGTGTCCTCTAGTAATGTGCTTTAGTGTTTAGCTTGAGTATTCGAATTGCAAATATCTTCGACAAATATTATCTATTTGAGAATTCACAAATTTCCTAAATATTCACGATATTTTGTATTGGTAAGCTTATGGCCATGCATTGCGATTAGTGATGGCCGAACATCAGCTGTAGCTGTTCGCGAACAGGCGAATCGAACTTCTGCAAATACCCGCCGCGAACATGCGAACGGCGAACCTCCATTGACTTTTATGGATGGTGAACTTCTCAAACCTTCAGGTCATATTTGCAGCCAAAATACCAAGGAAAAGAAAAGTCAAAAGGATGCAACCACCTGGACAGTGTGATGCCAGAGGGGGGTCAATGGCTAAACTTCTCCCCCAAAATATGGAATTGTTAAAATGCTGTATTCTTCAGGTCTAATGGCCGGAAATCACATCTAGATTAAAGATTTTGCCAAAAGTTACCGGACAGTACCTTCTGCAGTGCATCACATTTAATCAGATCTCTCTGCAATGCATAATACAGCATACCCCACCCCCAGAAAAGGACTTTTATGGCTCAGTAATGATGAACTACATGTAACAGAATGTCTATGATATAGTTACAGATCACTGGATGGAGTGTAAAGATAGCTCAGCCATCCCTCAATCAGCAGCAGCTCTCCCTATCTATCTAGTACTGGAGACACAGGATAAATGTAAAAATGGCCGCTGGGGGTTTCTTTTATAAGGGGGGGGGGGGGGGGGGTGTCCTCCAGGAGGGAAAAGAAGTGTTATTAGCTGTACTGTCCCATCTGACTATAGGGTGTGGGGTCGCACCGAACATGTCTCCATGTTAAGGTATAGGGGGCGGGTTGAACACCCATAATGTTCGCCGGTATTGCGAACTGCGAACATGCTATGTTAGCTGCGAACTACACGCGGGGCGAACTTTTCGGTCATCACTTATTGCGATAATATATTTGCAATGTGAAAATAAATACCACATGTGACCATTATTTTTAAAGGTAATCGCGATGTGATTAGAATTGCGAATATACTTTCAATTTCAATGCCGTACAATGTATAGGCGTTAGTGATGGCTTAACTGTCCGAAAGGTTGGGGTGTTCGACTCGCCCTGTTCACCGGCGGGAAGAAGGTGACTATTCCTCCAGAAGCAGAAAGATCCGACCAGTGGAAGAATTCTTTCATGAGCGACGGCTTCTCTCTGCGGTCTCTTCAAAGACACATCATGTCCGGAAATCGAAACCGGAATCTTCCCGCAAACAGACGGATGTTAGACTTTTTTCAAAGTCCGATCCGCCTGCTCGCGGACGGACCTGGCCGGAGTTCGGCCATCGCTAATGGCCATTCACTCGAATTGCAAATACTCGCGAATATCGAATCGAATAGTAGTAGAATTATTTGCGAAATATTGCAAATTTGAATATTGCTGCTTATCACTAATGTGCATCCGGCTCCTGTGTCCTGTCTGCATGTCCCCGGCATCATTGAAGACCGCAAGGACGGGGTGCTACCTGCAGTGTCCTTCACTGGTGCCCACCTGGCAACCAGGTGTCCTTTGTACCCTGCAGAGGGGGATATGCAATCTGGTTATATTTTCCATGCCAGAAATGTTTTACCATAAGGCAGGTTAAGGGTCTTTTGACAATGCCCCGTTGCATTGCTGTATCCTGACTTGCATGGGTATGTTATGTTTTAATGCACATGCTTTGCAGTATGAATTTTTACACCAGCATGGTAGTAATGACTCATAATCACAAGTTTTACTAATATATGCTGCTCATCACTAGAAGCCACCAGAGAACCAGAACACAACTTAGCGTGGATTTTGAAGGTCTTTATGGAGAAACCACAGACCTGACTATGACATATCTGGGGTCTTCTATAAACTCTATGGGCAAAGGTTATTTTTTTTAACCCTTTAGCTAAAATAAACCTGAACTAAACTTTACTTTATTTTATGTCATCTGTGCTACATTCTACAAATCTAAATTTAATTGTGT
Organism: Ptychadena robeensis; assembly: GCA_036250615.1. Lineage (NCBI taxonomy): Eukaryota > Metazoa > Chordata > Amphibia > Anura > Ptychadenidae > Ptychadena > Ptychadena robeensis. The sequence goes on along the minus strand of CM070037.1, from coordinate 113,164,872 downwards.
TACTGGTGCTCATTGTCATTTCATCTTCATCAGGGCCACCGTCAGGGGGGGTACAGGGGGGACTCCCGTCCCAGGCCCGGGCAGATAGGGGGCCCCATAATTTCTGACGGCAGCCCTGATCTTCATAGACCTAGATGCAAACTGTGTAGTCTCAGATTCATGGAGGCCGCCATCTTGCTTTTTGCAAATTCGATTTGTTTTTTTCTTTATGCATCAAGAACACAGCAAATCTTGTTGACAAGTAGATCTCATATACAACAAATGGTACCCTATACCCCCCGAACGTCTTATGGCCCCAATACACCTTTAGATTTCTCTGTCAGATTTGCTTTAGATCTTCTTTTGTTTTACCAAAACCATGCAATATAAGGGACTTTGTAAACAATCAAGTCTACCTGTGTTGAATCGCAGAGGACCTTATACTTCATAGTTGTTGTTAGATCTAAAGGAAATCTGACAGAGAGATCTAAAGGTGTATGGCCAGCTGTATTCTTAAGTAACCCCTTCGACCCACCTCTCCCCTATCCTCTGCAGTATTTCCCTTTGGAGGTGACTTTCCAGGTCTGCAGAAGTTCTACGTGCTTTGCTATATGTTGATTAGGCCAACTCCATGCTGTTGTTTCCCCAGTATAGGTCTCTGTACACTTTAATAGGAGTGCGGTGCTACCATTAGCTCACTGTTTCTGGTCTCTGCACAGTATTTCTGTAGAGTTATTTGCCGCATTGGCAGCCCTATAGTCTTCTGCTGTGATGACTAATCCCATTCACATAATAACAGGGACTGGAAGCAGCGAGCTAACAAAACTGCTGCTTTCCAGAATCAGAGTTCTCAAAGAGCTGTGTCACAGAAAGGACAGCATGGAGGTTTGTGTAATTAATACGTTATAGTTACCTCCACAGTCCTGCCACCATTCCTGCAGTTTTCATTTAACTCTTCTCTTCCTTTACCTTACACTGAATCATGTAGTGACATGCACTTGCAGAATCAGGGTAGTGTCCCCTTTAAATGTCTTTCCCCTGATGCCCCTGGGTTCAAAGCAGATATAAGGGAGGGCTCTGCTCCCAGAAATTTGCTCAGCGGGGAAGAGTCTGATGGAGTAGGTGTCCAATCCAATGCCTACTACCCACCACAGCCTAGTCTGGCGTGTGTGCATTGCATAGCACGCAATAATTACTTAAGCCCCAGTTACAAGCAACCAGCGGTGTTTCTGCCATTCTCCTGTGCCAGATTTCCAGTGGGGTGGCCCCTGACCCCCGTTCCATGGAACAGAGCTTAGTGCCATTGGGATTACTGCCTATGCAAAGGTTCTGCCCGCCATTGCTGGCCTTACTTCCCCTGGCCCCACCTGGGTGCAGTGAATTGAACAAACCAGGTTCCCAGTGGATAACCCCAAATCTAAACTTTCTTTGAGACCTTTTTACTGTTTGCAAATAAAGCCCCCCATACACCACATACAATTACCATGCAATTTCTGTACAACCAACTTTTCTTCTACCAAAACCATGTAATATGAGGACCTTTCTACACCTTCCAATCACTATGTATTCTATCAGGGAGGTCACTATACTACATAGTTGTTGGTAGGTCTCATGGAAGTTGTATGGAGGAATCTGAATGTGTATGGGGGGCTTTAGTTGTCACCGCCAAGACCCCATTGGGCCTCACTGTTGAATGAAAGTTTATTGAAGCATAAGCCACCTCTTGTCATCAGTTGATTCCAGAACCTTACAGTCCTACCCATGACAGCGGCCTAGCACTTAACTCCACCAATAGCACCTCATACTCAGCCTTAAGCCCCCCATACATTGATGTATCCTGCAACTGAGCCTACTGACCGTGTTTACAGGAAAACGAATCTATTAGGATGGGGAAAAAGAGGAGGAAGTGAGGTATGGGGGCTAGGAGGTTTAGAGTCCGGAGGATGTGAGTGGTGGTTAGTTAGAAGGAAGGGGATCGTTACCCTCCCCACCTGTTGGGAGGATGTGTAAAACATCACTTCCAGCTTTTGAAATCCATAACTGGTGGCTTGCATGGTGCTCGTTACATCTCTAGTAAGTTTTTCCTGATTATAAAAGGGAAAACTTGATAGGCTTGCCGTATAACCCAAATTTTATTTAAAATACCATTTCAGTATACATCCTGTTACTTTGGTGGGTAGAATGTAATGGAAATTTAGTTTCTGGTTGCTTGAGAATCAGTATTAGGTTTAGGCTCCACTATGCGTTAAGAATGCGCTGCGTTAACGGATCCAATAAAGGCAACCCATGTGTTAGGGACCCGTCAGAGATCCATCAGGGATGTGTTTGTGGCGTATCCATTTTTTGTGTTTGTTTTTACCATGAACGCATTGAACAACGCAAACCATTGCGTTTCACTGGACTTTATTCATTTTCTATGGGTGCGTCAATGCACCCATACTTGCGTTGACTTATGTTGCATTAATGTCAACACAGTGCTCTTGATTTTAACACAATGTGTTGACTTTCAATGGATGCGTCAACATCAGGGTTTAAACGCATGGTGAAGTCAACTACTTAATAGTTTACAGAGCTTGTGTGACTACAAATCCCAGTAAATCATATCCCATTTTGTATTTTGGCTTGGTCAGGTTACTTGAGAATGTTGGTTGGCATCCGGATGATAAGGAGTCTACTATATACACAAATACAAGCTTTTTAGAGCTTGGAAAATGCATTTTGTTTTAGCTTTTTATGTGAGTCTACAAAGGTGCAAAGTCTACAAAGGTACTTATCACTCCTTAATCCAGTGATTGGGTCACCCATGGTAGCGCAACCTTTGCCTGTGTTCCTTTGTTGGTATTGATAACCCTCATTCCTCCGTATGTTCTAGCCAGTTGGCAAGTATTGATTTCACTACGAGTGGCTCCAGGTTCCATCAAGTGTTGTTAATGACTCATTTCGTCCGGCATCCACAATGGAGCTGAAAGAGTCATTAACAATACTAGGTGGTGGTATGGGTCATTTATAGTGAAATCAATACTTAGCAACCTGGATGGAATGTCCAAGAAGACGCATAAAAGGAGGCTGCAGCTGCATGAAGTCCTGATGGCTGGATCGAAGAGAAGTAGTGTACTCCTGTTATCAGATCCCCATTGAATGTAAACACTTACCATACTTGTATTTTAGGTATATATAGGAAGAAGGTGTTATAGTCAACCTAATTCATATTTATAGATTACCAATGGAATTGTCCAGTCTCCATAGTCTTCTTACTTTGACAATCACGTCCGGTAAATGATACTCATCATCATTCAAATCACATTTTGTAATTACAGACATGTTACCTGGGGGTGATCTATAAGTTCTCTCTGGGCATACAGGAGAATAGTTGAAAGAATGGTGCCACTGCTCATTCTGCTCTATGCCGAATATACCGTATTTTTGGAAGATAAGACGCACCCCACGATGTGTGCGGGGAACAGCGACGCCCCCTCCATTAATATGGAGGTGTTCCAAGATCAAACTGCTCTTGTACTGGCTTTGGTCATAACACCAGAAAGGTTAATGTTGTAATGGGGCAAAGGCTTTTACTGTAATCCTGGTTAATATAAAAACATTTCTATGGAGCTAGATTTTATTTTGGAATTTTCAGCACCCAAAATGTGCATGAATGAAATTTGGCTTAAGGCCCCCACACATGTACCGAGCAGGGGGCGACAGACGGAGTGCAGCGGGATGAAGTCATTACACTGCATCCCGACGCTCAGAGAATCAGCAGAAATTAGTTTGGGCGGGGACGCCGGTCCCTTTTTTCAAACTAATAGCATCGGCCAGAGATTTACGGACATGTCCGTTTTCTGGCTGACCAAGCTTTGGGGCGACAGTGATCGGCCGCTGCTTGCTACGTGTATGGGGACCTTCATACTTGAGTCAGGAGTTGAAACTCATGGAAATTTGCAGGCAGATTTTGTGATTTAATTGCAAAGCCCCTGATCATGATATCATCACTAAATTTGCTAAAGATTTAGAGAAGGGTTGTGGAAACATTATGAAAAAGAAAAAAGAATTATTGCTCTAGCACATGTCGTTTTTGCACAAATTAGGTTAAAAGTCAAAGTCGAAAGTTAACTTAAATAACAAAATAAAATTTCTTTCAAATGTTCCCACAACCCTTCTCTACATCTCCAGCAGTTTCCAGTGTTGCTTTTTTACTTTTAAATTAGGTGCCTTGGCTTATACTCAAGCATATACTGTATATAGGACTATAGATGTTAATTGAGCTGCAAGATAAAGCATAAACAGCCCAATACTTCAAGGCTCAGAAAACTATATAAAAATTACCTGATGTTGGTATTCTACAAAGGATCTCTAGCCTAATCTCTAACCACTGGTAACCACTGCCATTATTTGAACGACATGTTAAAAATCTTCCCAGACACCCTCCGGTGACATAAAGCATTAAGCAGGGTACAGACGGCTCGATATAGGAGCCGTCCGATGTACCCTGCAGCAGCGTGATGACGTCATCACGCTGCTGTCAGATATTGGAGGAGACGGCTCTGCTCTCTCCCCGGCTCAGATGAAGCTTTGCCTGGAGACCATCAGTCTCTAGGCAAAGCATCGAACATCGGCCGTATTTACAGTCATGTCCGATATGGCTGTTTTCGAGTGGGATTGATTTGTCCCACTCGAAGACAGCGGTGGGCGTAGATTATATGAGCCAGATAGATGGGCGTAAGCACGCATGGCACTCAAAGCGGCCATCGATTTGGCCCATATCTTGGCGTCTGTACCCTGCTTAAATGGCACTTTAAAACAAAGACGTTTCTACACAATGTACTCTAGCTTCAAAACCTAAAATACGACAGGTGGTGACAGGTGGAGGTGAGCATTCAAGCATCCACAGGATGGACTACAAAGGTCACCTGACCCTGCAGGGTGCCTGGAAAGGTGGGGTAGCCACTCACAGGTTGTTTTTTTTTTTTAAGAGTCTAAAAAACAAGTTTAAAAGATCTTTGCAAAGAGATGAAGTCACAGAGCTTCACCATTGAAGCCAATGAGGCCGTTTAACGACCAAACGGACCTCTGAGCGCGATAGAAGGTGTTCAAAAAACGAACAGAATACATACTGCTTGATAAACCACAGTTCATTTTCTGTTCTTTAACCACCCTAGCGGTCGGGATGGCACCATCTCGTCCAGCGCTGCTACTCCTACTATCGCACTGGACGAGATGGACATCCAGTGAACATCGGGGCACCGACAGCGCATACTTACAGTTTTGTGCTGTCCCGGTGTCTCCGATGCGACATGCCTCCTTGGATCCTTCGTCGTCGTCCCCCCCTCTAAGTGACGTGATGGCGTCACATCGGGGAGGCGGCAGGAAATTTGAACAGTAAATTGCACGAAAGCAGTTTTCTATGAAGAATACTGTTTTCAATGTGCATCTCTGTAATGAACATCGCCCAAATAAAGTCTCTGGTGCCCCAGATGTGCCCATTTGCAGTCACCCTCTCTTCCCTGGTGTGATTTTACCACATACATCACACCAGGTTAGAGAGGGTTAACTGCAAATGGAATATCTGGGGCATCAGAGACTTTATTTGGGCGATGTTTTGTACATAGCAGCATAGCTTTGTGCCCTGATTCTTGTGTTTTCTTATTAATTTTATTTAAAAAAAACCATTTTATTTTACATAATTGTTTGTTTCAAACATTATTATATATTATATCAGGATATCTATTAGACCCTTGTACGGACAGATTTTGGGAAGTTACAGGCCTACAACATAAATAAAAATTTACCATTGAAGTCTATGGTGCGCTTTTGGTACAGAAATCTGGACCTCAGCAGTGCGCTAGGGAGGATAAATGACCTCATTGACTTAAATTTTAAACTTAAAGCAAGGTCATTTTCTGGTTGCTTAAAACACCAGAAAACGACCTTGCAAACGACAGCGTAAATTTAGCCTAAACCAGTCACTTGTATTTTCCATTAGAAGTGGCAACTCAAAGCTTACTTAGGAGACAGAATATTGCCACTTCACATCATCATACACCCGAACCATGGGCTTTCATGGCAGGATCATACTTTTATGAGCAATACAAAGTTCTTAAGATGGACATGACATGGGAACCAACATGTTAACGCTTTTATGAGATTTTAGTGATTAGGTCTACATGTGCTTTGAGTGTTTTAGATAACAGGCCTCATATAAAGATAGCTGAACAGGAAGGTCAAGCAAGAAAAATGAAATGCGGACGTTGTGTATACAATGCAATGATAGCTCACCTTTTACACCAAGACACACTTGGCGCTTTTGGTCCGGGTGGGAGGTGGACATAGTACGGCTCTAATAGCCTCATCAAACACTGTCTTCAGTCCACGCTGTGTAAGCGCCGAGCACTCTAAATACTTCACGGCCTCTGCAGACACAGAGAAGAAAACATTTAATAAAAGAGCAAAATTGTACAACAAAGCATATGGATCAAGAATGGAATGTCGGGAGATAATCCAAAAGACAAAAACAAAAATAGAAAGCGATGCAAGGACGGTGTCAAAAAAGGGAGGCTTATACGTGATCGGGATAGACAGCAGTCTGGTTGTCATTCATTATGGAAGCGGCGTTGTTTGTTGGAGTATTTGTATTCAGTCCTTGTCTTTACTGAACCCAAAATAAGATTGTTAACCATTCCTCTCAGCAACATCATCATTCTCTCACTTTCTACGCCTGGCTTTCTGTCACCTTTGCAGCTTGTCCTTGATGTAAGCTAGAGATTGTGTGTGTATATTTCAAATACACAATATAACCTCCTTGATATCTTAGTGCAGGTTCAGACTAATACCAGATGCTTAAAACACAATGCTTGAACACTGTGGTATTTTATGTATTGTTCGACATGGGTATGCTGACTATTGTTGAGCTCTAATATTGGAATTGTGAATATTTTCTATGAATATCGTCTGTTTGAAAATTCGCAAACTTCGGAAATATGGCGGTGGATATTTCCAACTTTGGATATTTGCAATATTATGCATTGGGAAGCTTATGGCCATGCATTGTGATTTTATATGTACTGTATTTTCTGGACCATAAGACTCAGCGAGTGCAAGCACCCAAACGCAAACTCGTGTGCAACCAGTGCAAAGTAAAAAGCGAGTGCAAAAAGTGAAAAGGGCAAAAGGTTTTTTTTTTTTTTTTCTGCTCTAAAAACAGGATACGCCTTATGGTCCGGTGCGTCTTATGGTCCGAAAAATTCGATATATGTGATGTATAATGCAAAAATAAATACCATGTCACCATTCATTTTGAAGGCAATCACGCTGCTAATATATTGGCATTGCATGGCCATAGACTCAGATTGTGAATATCAAATCGAATATTAGTAGAATTGGAATATTGCCTATGCCGCTCATCACTGATGCTGACTGAATGCATGATTGAAGGGTAGAGATGGTCGAATTTCTTTTAAAAAATTCGGCCATTTCGATGGTTTCGACTTAATTGCAAAGCCTCTGAGCATGGTATCATCACCACACTTGCTGGAGATGTAGAGAAGGGTTGGGGGTATATTACAAAAAAGAAATTATGTCTCTAACACAAATAGTTTTTTCACAAATTAAGTTCAAAGTCAAGTAAAAATTTCGAAAATTGGAATTTCAACTTTAACTTTGAACTTTTTTTTTTTTTCCAAATGTTCCCCTAACCCTTCTCTACATCTCCAGCAATTTGGTGATGATACCATGTTCAGGGGCTTTGTAATAAGCTCACAAAGTTAGCAAGTTGAAAAATTCGACCATCTCTATTGAAGGGTCAGTATTTCCCAAACATCTAAGGGCTTGTGTCCACTGCTACTTTTTCCACCAAGTCCGCCAAAGGGAAAAAGGTGCTGAATGGGACAGTGTCCTCTCTGCGTTATCGATTTTTAAATCACGGAATGTCGCCTCTTTATTGTGGTGCTGCGCAGTGCCACTGGTGACACATCTCTTGAAGATCAATGGAAGTGTCTGTGAGACACAGAAAAGCAGTGCTCAAACAACCGCTTTCCCCATTTATGTTATGTTACATTAGTAGGGCGCGCTCCCACCGATGTGGCTGGAATGTGACCTGAGCCTGTCAGCAAACTGCCCGCAAGTTGCAGGAAATTCGCCCCCAAATCAGCCACCATGTGTCTTTTCTTCCTTTGCTGGACGCACATTCAGCGCAGGCAGAAAGCAGTGGACATATGGCCTAATACAAGGGTGTCAAACTCTAACAAAGAGTGAACCAAAATGAACAAAGCCATTGCACATTGTTGATATTTATTGAAACAAATACAGCTGTTTCTTTTTATTAGATATAACGGTGAACCTTAGGGAAATAAAC
>CM070037.1:113122189-113132956 GCA_036250615.1 Ptychadena robeensis | reverse complement strand
GATGGTGTTTGGTACTCACCCCATATGTATGTGGTCTTCCTCACTGTCTCCCTCACTGTTATCTCCATCAACTTCCTGCATGGTAGATTCTGCTGTAGATGGATCTCCCTGTTCCTGATTGAGCCTCCGATTAGCTGTCTCCATCCACAGGTCACCAGCTGGCTTTGGGTCGAATAGAACTCTCACAGTACAACAGCATTTGAACCCCCAGATCTTACATCTCAGTAGTACAACCCTGTAATGGTACGGCTCAGTAACTAACCCCTGAGACTACCTGCAGTCCAAATGTCGACCTTTCACAGTTATATTTCAGCTGTCACACAGTGCTTTTTTCTTGTCAGATTTTACCCTTACATATGCCTACTCTGACTTTCATCCCCCAGATCTCCAACACCCTTAGAAGTCCAATCTTTTTTGGGGGATTATTAATTTACATTCCCAATGTCACCCCCCCCCCCCCTAACTGCAACCTTTAATAGTTATTCATGTTTCCCTGCAGTTATCCAAGTGACATAAATTGTATACATGTAACATTTAGCTGTGTCCGTCCAGACACGGAGCGCCTCCAAGTTGTTAGTACACATATGAGCTGTGTAACAATAATTCAGGTATGCAGAGCTAGGTTTTGGCCCCTTTTGAGTACCAGAGTACCACCTATGTGCACCCCTTACTATATTTAGCTGAAACTAGTATGATGATAAAAAGTTTGAGGAAGTTTTCGAACACAAGTTTTCTAACACAAACCTAGAGCAAAAGGGATCGCACCCCTAGGCACCTCAAATACTAATATTATAATATGACATTTAGCTGCCACGCTACTTTACAAAGTTTGTTTAATTAAACTGAAGGTTTGATAAAAGATGGCAGTTGGTGTCACGTGGAGATTGTAACTTAGAAATTGTACTTAGACACAAGGATTAGATATAAAGATAAAGCGTTTCCCCTATGTTAGATTAGATTCTCTTGAAATGAAGGTCATTTACAAGACGTTAATTTGCTCCAGCAAATCATATTACCATTTTTAATTCCCTATTTTTAGGGAATGCATTGTGTAACTAACGTTTTTTATATAACACTTTGACAATTGTGCTCTTCATAATGTTGTCATTGTATTAATGACACAATCTAGATTAGCTCTTCAGGGTTATTACTCTGCCTTTCCACATCAACAACTGTTAATGATATCAGCCACACAGAGAACACTGCGGATTTACATTATCAGATGGAGCAAAGTGATTGTGTAGCAGGAAGTAGAAGCTTGAGTATGTAAACAGCAAAAATGGCTGCCCCACCTCTCTGCCAGTACTATTGTTGCCGCTTTTTGTTCTTAAAAGTGTAATGAAAACTTTAAACAGGTTACAAGTTCATCTGTTCATCTCCTCTGCCCCTCCCTCCCCGACCACATGCCTGTATGCCTCCCCGCCCACATGCCTGTATTTCTAGGCCATACTCATGTCCACTATGGGTGCCCATACACTGGTCTATACCCGCTTGGACTTGGTGACATCATTGTGACATCAAAGTATCACATTTGATACTTTGGATGGGGACTGTACACCCCCATCCAAAGTAAAAGCAATCAAACAGGGCTTACCAACATATTTGTTCTAAGAAACATATTTGTTCCAACAAATATGTTCACAGCTTTCGTGCAGTGGGAACAGGATCCCGCTCGAAGAAAGGGTAGCCATGTTCAAATGAAAAATCGACCCGTATGGGAACCTTAACCCTCTGAGCGTTTGCCACGTGGCACGGTTTTTTCATAACCGTGCCACGGGCAATCGCGGCGGAGCTCAATATGCTCCGCCGTGATTGCCTGCTCAGCTCAGGGTTCTAAACACAAGCCCGGCGTCACTGGAGACGCCGGACTTATGCTGAAGAAAGGCGACGCCCCTCCAGTTTGACGCAGGTCTATGGCGCCGCCTACCCCCACCCCCTTCGCGTCACCGGTGACGCGATCGGGGGCGGACCCGGAAGCATCGGCATACATGCCGATGGTCCCGACCGCCGTCAGAAGACGGCGAGACCTCGAGCGCGGCTGCAGTTAACTGGGGCTGAGTTTCATGATGCATGAAACTCAGCCCGAGTTAATTCGGGCCAAACGCTCACAAGGTTAAGGGTTCCCATACACGCAACGAGCCGTGGTCGATTTTGCCGCCAACTGATGTGCATGCACACTAGCGGCTGTCAATTATGGGTGCCCACATGGGGCGACTGATCCCTGCCGACCCAAAGCTTGGTCGGCCAGAGAACGAACATGTCTGTAAATTTCTGGCTGATGCTATTAGTTTCAATGGTGATCGGCGACCCTGTTCAAACAGCCGGCACATAAAGGGTGCCCGCCAATACTGTGAGTGATGGAGAGCAGTGTGATGACGTCAGCTGGCACTCGGAGCCCTCTCTGTGGGCACGCGAGCTGGCAGCCAGCACAGAGGAAAGAACTGCACACAGTGTCTGCAATAGAATATTTAAGTTGACTATCTAAAGCCTCTTTTTTATATATATTTATTTATGTTTTTATATGTTTTGTTTATTTAACCTCCCTGCAAGTATGAAGTAAGTAGGAAGGACTTGGAACTGCGTGGCCCTTACAGGTTCTAGATTCTGCCCCTCAAAAAGCTTGTCCTGGTGTAGATGCCACAATTCTGTCACGCAAAAAAATTTAGCAATATTGTTCTTCTTTGTCCAGATGAGCATTTGCAAAGGCCAAGCGAGCTTTTGTGCGCCTTATCTGGAGAAGTGGCGCCCTCCTTGGTCTGCATCCGTGGAACCCAGCAGTGTGCAGTGTCCGTTGGATTGTCTGCCTTGAGACATTGCCACCAGCAGAGCCCAGATTCACCAGAATGGCCGCACTTGTGGCCCTCCATATCAACTCAGTTGCCCACCACTGTACTAAACAATCAAGTCTACCCGTGTTTGATCGCAGAGGACCCGGCACTACATAGTTGTTTGTAGACCCACCAGTGTTCTACCATCAAGTCTATCTGTGTTCAATCGCAGAGGACCCGGCACTACATAGTTGTTGGTAGATCTAAAGGATATCTGACAGAGAGATCTAAAGGTGTATGGCCAGCTTTAGTAAAAAAATTGCCTAGGGTTTAAAGAATTATGGGCTTGACTGTATTATTCAGGACCTGGAGCAAACCTCAATAGCAGCCAAATCCAATATCATGCTGATTTATTTACTCGTCATTCTTGTATCTCTTTCCCTTCACTTTTATCCACACATAGAAAGCACATAAAGACAATGTGTTCCAGCCACATTATTTTATTCCTTCTTTTGATCACTATAATTAGGTATACATTGTCTTCTATCCGTGCTAAATTGGGACCAGACAGACACAATATGGCAATGGCATCAGTGTCAAAACAGATGCAAACAATATTTATATGCAATACAAAAAAAACACCTAAATACATGTCATTTACATAAAAATGAAGCGTTTGCATTATTTACATTATATTCATGCTGCGGAGCGGAGGCATGTGAAATGTGTCTTATTAGTAATGGCGGCAGAATAGCAGATAGACAGACCATTGTAATAAAACATCATTACTGTGTAGCAGTTGAAGAGATTTTTTCCATAATCACGACATCCATTACAATGCAGAAGAGATTGTTATATATCTGATACGCGAAACCTAAGAGTGTCTTATGGAATCTCCAACCTGCAGACAATGTTATTATATGTCCTGCTTATTGGCGGTATAGTGGTATTATGTTACCGCCACCCCATGGCACTACCACCTTTTACTTCCATATAGGTTGATCTTCCCGTTTGATTAACTCAATTTTTAAGTCAATCGTCTGCAGATTAATGCCTGTCCTTATGGTTTGATCAACCTAGATCGATCGAAATTCACCCAAAAAAATTTATTGAAAGGTGATCGGACATGTCTGAAAATTTTGACCAATCGAGTGTACATATTAAAGTATTATTATGCCTCTACCTCTTATCTTTATTACGACCAAAAACTCTTCCTAACTCTGATCACTATCTCCACTAACTAAAGCTAGCCATACACGGGTAATGCAATCGACCCCCGATTGTGTTGCCCGACCGATTTGGTTCAATGTAAATAATTAGCATACTTATACATCTGGTGGCGGTTGAATTCCTTTCGATCAATCGAACCAACATCGATCAAATGTCGGTTTCTGTATGTGGGGGGTATGTTGATTGCAGTTCAATCGATCTAACCAACATTGATCATAAATTACGATTAAATCTTACATCGATTGTATTAAAATCGAAACGTGTATGGGGGCTTTTACACGTGACATATGACATATGTGTTAGTTACTTATACATGACTTTGGTAGGGACAGTAGAGTGTAAGCTCCTCTGAGAGACAGTTAGTGATAGGCAAGTGCTGTGTAATATGTCGTCACTATATAAATACAAGATAATAATAATAATAATTAACCAAGTGCATGGTGACATTCCTTTAACTATTCAGATGGGGAACTCTCAAAGTTGAGACAGTTTAGAGACTTGGAAACTTTTTTTAACTTGTCCATTTTAAAAAGGGAAGGAACTTCATGTTCTCCAAAAAACAATTTTGTATCTAGAACACCTCCCCTCTCTTTGGTCAGTCAATCTATTGCAAGATTTACTGGGTGACATTTATCAATAAAGTTAATATGCAACTGTGTCAAAACCCATCACAATGACGTATCTTATCTAACAAAGTTTTAGGTGCGTTCCATGCATACCTGTCAAGCGTCCTATTTGTCCAGGAAAGACACTTGTTCCTGGCCAAACCCCAATTTCAATAAATATTGAATTGTTGGAAGGCACAATGAAGGAAAGAATGACTAGAGATTATGAATTCTAAAATGTATAAATTTAGTGCAAATATAGGGCAAAAAATTTGTGATATCATGCACCCATAAAAGTACCCCGTTTTCCCTCGACTCCTCACTCTCCATACGCGCCGCTGGCTGGGGGGTCAGCCCTATATGACCCCAGGGATCCCCTTTCCATCAAGGATGCTCTCTACTCCAAAAAATTATTATATATATATATATTTTTTTTTTTTTATCTAAAACTCCACTTTCAGTCTGTGAGTATACATCTACCTATGTATATTAAATTTGTGAGTAACTTAATAGTGATCATGAAAACTTTTTTGCTTTATAGTATTAGTAATGGGGAAAAATAGAAATCTCCTGAAGAACTGAATGGCTAAACGTGCCGAGATATTGTTATTCCCTATCCTGCACATCAATCTTCATATATACCGATATTGAAAATAAAAACTTTTGAGAGTTTATATGTTTTTCGATCACTATGTATTTCAACTGATAAAATGATGTATACTATATTGACCAACTGTGAAATTATATATATGTACTGTAGACACAATTGTTACATCTATACTGTAACAATAAATGATGTATATTAGACTACTGACTATGCTGTCGATAATGAGTGCCTAAAAAGTCCCCTTCCTTGAAGTCCCTAATCTTCACGTTGGAAAGTGATAGGGCTGGTGTTGAACGCACCTGCCCCTCACTTTCATTAACGTTTCTCTGCACAAAAAACCCCCCAAAAAAACCATTTGTGATAGTTTGTGAATATGAGCATTGCCTGTGCTGCTCATCACTAGATGTTAGTAGGGAGAGTAACGTCCCCTTCCTCCTAAAGCTAGCCATACACGTTCGGATTCCATGGCCGCTCGATCACCTATCCGATCGATTCCGGCGATTCTGCCGGGAATCGCAGGTGTGATCGATCGGCCAATTAAGAGTATCCGATCGCTGCATACCACCTTGTCCAACGGATTCCGGGACGATTCCGTGTCCGATTGTCCAGCTCACAAATGGCAACTCCCCCTGATCTGTGCAGAATCGGATCAGAAAGACCAACATGTTGGTTCTCTGTCGGATCCGATTCTGGGCCCCTGATCAATCGGACGTGATCGATCGGACAAGGTGCGCTGCACACGATTCCAGCACGATCGTTTCGCGTGCACGCGCCCGGAATCCGGCCGGAATCCGACCCGTGTATGGGGGCCTTAAGTTAGCCCGCTACTAAATAAGAATGAGGGAAGGTTAACCTTCAGATACAAGCAGTGAGGTCCATGACATAACTTCCTGTATTTGGACCACAGAAGTGGCACTCCATCTCGGCACTTCCAACTACCGAAAGTGACACATGTGACATCACTTCCTGTATTTGTTACCCTATTTAATGGGCAACAACTTGACAGGTATGATATCATATTGCAGAGGGGTCTGAAATTAGTATAACAGATAGCACTGGTAATACCAATCTGCAAACCTTATCAGCAAACCCTGTTGCAGCAGGCTTTACACATGTAACTGACGTGTTAGAGACACTTAAAAGAATTTAAATTATAAAGTCAGCAACCAACTGTGCAAGTTCTCCCACTTAAAAAGAGAGAGGTGTGTAATTTTTCCATCATAGGTCACCCCAACTATGGGAGACAGAATGGGGGGAACGAATCCAGGAAATCGCAAGAATGGTGGGCAAAAATCCCAGAACCACACGGGGGGACCTAGTGACTGACCTGCAGAGAGTTGGGACCAAAGTAACAAAGGCTACCATCAGTAACACACTACGTCGCCAGGGACTCCTGCAGTGCTATACCTGCCCCCCTGCTTAAGCCAGTACATGTTCGAACCCATCTGGGGGAAACTCAACTCATCAAGCTTGGAGGAGTAAGAATGATAAGTTGCATCCAAAGAACACCATATCTACTGTGAAGCATGGGGGGGGAAACATCATGCTTTGGGGCTGTTTTTCTGCAAAGGGACCAGGACGACTGATGTAAAGGAAAAAATGCATGGTGAGATTTTGAGTGAAAACCTCCTTCCATCAGCAAGGTCATAAAGACGAAACGTGGCTGGGTCTTTCAGCCTGACAATGATCCCAAACACACCACCCGGGCAACAAAGGAGTGGCTTAATAAGAAGCATTTTAAGGTCTTAATGGTCAAGCCAGTCTCCAGATCTCAACCTCATAGAAAACCTTTGGAGGGAGTCATTGTTGCCCAGCGACAGCCCCAAAACATCACTGCTATAGAGGAGATCTGCATGGAGGAATGGGCCAAAATACCAGCAGCAGTGTGTGACAACCTTGTAAAGACAAAAACATGTGACCTCTGTCATTGCCAACAAAGAGGATATAACAAAGTATTGAGATTAATTTTTATAATGACCAAATACTTATTTCCCACCATCATTTGGAAATAAATTCTTTACAAATCAGACAATGTGATTTCCTGGATTCTTTCCCCCCATTCTGACTCTCATAGTTGAGGTGACCTATGATGGAAATTACATGCCTCCCTCATCTGTATGAGTGGAAGAACCTGCACAATTGGTGGCTGACTAAATACTTCCTTTCCCCTCTGGCATTGGTAGAGTTATTTCACAAAAAGCAAACCCTGATTGAGGGTAGAGATTTTTTAATTTGACGATTAATTGCAAAACCCCTGAATATGGTACCATCAACTTGCTGGAGATGTACAGAAGGGTTAGGGGTATACTACAAAAAAGTACAGTATTTTTCGGACTATAAGACGCACAGGACCATAAGACGCACACAGTTTTTAGGGCAGGAAATCCAGAAAAAAAAATAGATTTTTTAAGTTTTCACATCAATTGGGTTAATGCAATGAATTCAATGAAGGTAATATTTAATTCAGCCAGCAGGGGTCACTAGCAGCAGTACATTCTCAAGCTCAGCGTCTTCACACTGATCGGGAGGAGGAGGGAGGGGGCAGAAATCTGCAGTCTTCTCCCTCTCTGCTCTAAACAGCTGGGAAGATCAGCTGTGATTGTGTCCGTGGGAACTGCCGAGTTATTGCGGTTCCCACTGACACAGAGAGGGAAAGATGGCAGTCTATCTCTCCCTCTCTCTCCATTGCCTAGCAAAGCACTGCTGACAGGCAATTTTACAGTACAGCTGAGAGAGCCGACACCAGCCGGCATCTCTCAACTGACAGTTCCTCCAGCTCCCCCGGCTAATCTCCGTGCCGAGGGAGCTGGCGGGCAGCCAAGATGCGACCACCAGCGGCCGAGTGGCCGCGGGGGTCGCACATTCGGACCATAAGACGCAGGCACTTTTTGCCCCCAATTTTGGGGGTGAAAAAGTGCGTCTTATGGTCCGAAAAATACGGTATGTCAAATTTGTTCCCACAACCCTTTCTTTACATCTACAGCAATTGTGGTTATAATACCATTTTCAGAGGTTTTGCAATCAGCTCACAAAGTTAGCTAGTCGAAAAATTCGACCATCTGTAATTGAGGGGTGCAGATAGTTACCCTAATTCTACCTTTAATGATATATTAGTGTCAGCAGTGTCCTTGCACACCCAGATCATATTCTAGCAGCTAACTCTCAGCCACCGTTCCAGGTACTGCTGCCTACAGATTATAATTATTTCCTCTACACTATTGTTCATGTTAGATGGGATTTGCATACACATAGACAAGCACATTGTACAGATATAAGTCTATGATAATGCCACATGTGTAAAGAAGATCAAAAGCAGGTTGGTAGAGCAGGTCTACTGGATCTGAATACAAACTGGTGTTAGCCAGGTCTTATGTCAGCAGAAACTGAGGTCTAGTCTTAGGAACTAGTGATGAGCAGCCCAGGCAATATTCACAATCACAAAATATTGCAAATTTTTCACCTTATATTCGAGAATTTGTGATCTGCACTCATTAATACCTTCATTGCGCAAATCGGCACTTGTCCATGTGCATATTGCGAATGCAATGCATGAGGCTTCCCCAGAATTTTAAATATTCACGATTACGAAGCTGTAGCACTATACGCAATATTTTCAAGATAAAAAAATACCCATATTCTTAATATTTTTGCGATCTTCACTGTCACATGAAAGCTCATAATTTATTGCCATCAATGTGCAAATCCGCACTTGTACATGCACATATTGCAAATGCAATGCTTGGTAGTACTGGGTACTCAAACATTCGTGATGAAGAAGATATAACCGAGATCTTCGCAAATTCTCGAATATCAAATTTGCGATCAACACTATTAGGCCCCAATATTAATGGCGGGTGATGGTGGTTCCTAATAGAGATGGCTGAATTTTTCGACTAGCTGACTTTGTGAGCTGATTGCAAAGCCTCTGAACATGGTATCATGGTGTCAATGGAGATGTAGAGAAGGGTTGTGGGAACATTGCGGAAAAAAGTTTTGCTCAAGTTTTGCACATGTAGTTTTTGCATATATTCAAGATCAAGATGAAAGTAAAAATTTTGATGTTTGAAATTTTTTCTTGACTTTGGACTTAATTTGTGCAAAACTTGTGTTAGAGCAATACTTTTTTTTGTAGTGTACCCTCAACCCTTCTCCCAACCCTTTAGTGGTGATACTATGTTCAGGGGCCTTGCAATTAACTCGAAATCATCAAAATGGTCAAATAAATTCAACCATCTATAATGCCTACTAGAGGTGTCGGTGCCATTGGTAAATTTTTTATGCAGCTTATTGGTTGGAGGAAAATAACAGTAATGCAATTACAGAAATTTCTGGGAGACAATTGGGCAGCTTTTGTATTTGTGGCCAACCCATTCATACCAGAAGTTGGGAGTGCCTTCAAACTAAAATTCTGCTTTAAGCCCCCCCATACACCTTTAGATCACTCCATACAATTTCCTTTAGATCTACCAACAACTTTGTAGTGCTTGGTCCTCCCTGATAGAATACATGGTGATTGGAAGGGATATATCACTGCTCTGTAGTTCCGGGTCCTCCCTGATAGAATACATAGTGATTGGAAGTTATACATCACTGCTATGTAGTGCCGGGTCCTCCCTGATAGAATATATAGTGATTGGAAGGTATATATCACTGCTATGTAGTGCTGGGTCCTCCCTGATAGAATACATAGTGATTGGAAGGTATATATCACTGCTATGTGGTGCTGGGTCCTCCTTGATAGAATACATAGTGATTGGAAGGTATATATCACTGCTCTGTAGTGCTGGGTCCTCCTTGATAGAATACATAGTGATTGGAAGGTTGAGAAAGACCCTCATACTACATCTGGTTTGATCGACCAGGAATCTGCCGCATGGCACTGTTAACCAAAATGCCGGTAAATTCCCAGCCGATCCCATTACTTTGGATAGGGACGGCAGTTGATCTGCTGAGAAGTCGGCAGCAAAGCGACCCATCTATGCCCAGCGTTAGAGTACTTCTATAAATAGGGGCATGTAGAATCATGTTTTTTTATTATGAAATTTGTACATTGATGTGTACATGTTGTGCAACCTTTAAACATATTCACTCTTAAAGGAGCCTACATATTGCTGCAGTTCAGCAAACTTTGTTGCTTAATATAGTTCTAACTAAAAGAGAACGAGGAGAGAGCAGCTTCCTCTCTGATGTGGGGTGTGGTGCTCTGGTGTCGCTCATGTCTTCCACCAATCCATCCTGCTCTGCTGGTAGGAAGTGGTTATGACTCACATACCAAGTGCTTGTCATGTAGTCAATGTCGGTCCGACATCATGGCAATAAAAGTGACTGGTAAGATACAAACATAAACTTCGGCATGTCTTGTCGTTGAGTTTGCAAATAAACAAAAGTTGCTCTAGGCTTTGCAAGTAAATCAATGAAAGACTAAAGCCCCCCATACACCTTACAATCTAAGCATGCAACAATTTCTGTACAATAAACTTTTCTTCGACATTTCTAAACCTTTCAATCCCTATGTATTCTATCAGGGAGGACCTGGCACTACATAGCAGTGATATAT
>CM070037.1:113047658-113070888 GCA_036250615.1 Ptychadena robeensis | reverse complement strand
CGAAAATTTTAAATAAAATGGCGATACTCGCACGCAAAATAGCGGCACGGCAAATCAAAGGCAAAGTTATTTTTTACGTTTAAATTTCAGTCGAAATATCAGGCTGATTTTCGACTTTTTCGGCAAAAGTTGAAATGACCCCATCAAAATTCGACTATGCGAATTTTCGGCGAAAAAGTAAAAATTTCTACTTAAAAATTTGCACTGCAAATTTTTCCACCATCCCTATTTGACAGATTGCCAGTGGATGTTCCTCAATTAAACGAAACAACCAAACTAAGCTAACTGAGTGCTTTAACGGCAGCAGAAGTCTTGCATAACACAAAGTTTGTCAACAAGTATTTCCAAAAAAAAAAAATTCTTTACTGGATATGTAACAAAATATATACATGTTACAAACCGATATTAGTATAGAATTTTAAAATTAGAGATGGTCGAATTTTTGGACTAGCTGACTTTGTGAGCTGATTGCAAAGCCTCTGAAAATGGTATCATCACCAAAATTGCTGGAGAAGTAGAGAAGAAAAAAAGTTTTTTCTGTCAAAATTTTGACTTGACTTTGAACTTCATTCATGCAGAAACTATTTGTGTTAGAGACATACTTTTTTTGTAGTATATCCTCAAACCTTCTCTACATCTCCAGCTGGTTTGGTGATGATACCATGTTCAGGGGCTTTGCAATTAACTTGAAATCGTTGAAATGGTCGAATTATTTCAACCCTCTCTATTTAAAATACTGCATTACATAAAACATGCCCTCATGTCTTAAATCCATGAATTCGGCTACACACAACGAGTTTCGCCCTGTACCGGGGCTTCATCAGGGAAACTGTCGTTTCAGTAGTTTAATATACATCCTCATCATAGCATCGTGGGTCCAAGCGCCATAGCTTGTAACTGAAAAAAAACCTCAAAAATAGTGAACCTTCACGGAATGCTGTTGATGCCTTCTAAAAATCAATGGTTGTTATACCCCTCTTCTGCCACCCACTTGGTGTGTTGGTTAACAAGGCCATGTACTCCATCTCCAGAATGTCAAGCCAGGATAATCCCTACTGGTCTCCGTAGGGGGAACCAAAAATTATTTGCTGTGTTCCCCAATTTAGTTCCTTGCTATGAAAGTCCAGCCCTCATGAAAGTCCCTTCTAGTTCTCACTGTAGATGGCTGCCAAATGTTTTCTAGTCCCTCAACGTGGTATTATCACCAAATGTTTTGGGTATGCATGGAACAATTGTAGGAACATTTAAACATAAATAACCTCAAAGCCAAGTCCAAATTTTTTACTTGTCTTTGAACCTTATTCATGCAAAAACTACATGTGCTACAAACTTTAAGGGGCTTTGCAATTAGCTCACAAAGCTATTTGACATTTTTGAATAACGTTAATACCTCTAGTCTTCGCTTTACATAATACTATAAGAACTATTACCATCTCTAACAATATTAAAGGCTTCCGGGGTCATCAATACCGTAGATAGACGTTCCCAAACTGGGGGGCTTCCTAGGGACGAGCTAAGGTATCATGGGGGGGGGGGGGCACAGTAAGGGGTGCAGCCAAGGTCCACCCACTCTCTCTTACCTCTGCCACCCAATTAGAGAGAGAGGAAGGCTGAGATGGGGTGAAGCAGGAAGTTGACCATGGCAAAACTAGCTGCAGACAATAAATAGAGTGATGTGTATGTCTCTTTGTGAATGATGAAGGTTTCTGTAACGCAAACATGGCTAGTGTTAAATGGACCTCAATCTCAACACGTGTAGTTTGAATAGGGTGGGGGCTCGATAATGTTCCTATTTAGAAAAGTTTCTGCCGTAGGGTAAGCCACATTTTTGTGTTGTCCAACGTCAAAGACCTCATTGCATTATGGACATTATGTTTTTATCAATGGCATTATATTGCGACATAGTAAATAGATAGACATTGTAAGCCCGATCGGGCAGGGTCCTCTACTCCTCATGTGTCATATCCTGTACCTGTGTGTACTATCCTGTGTTGTCTCAACTTTAATTTATTGTACAGTGCTGCGTAATATGTTGGCGCTATATAAATAAATAATAATAACATAGTTACAATATTCTAAAGAGTTGTTTCTACCTAAAGGTTTTGTGGTAAACTTGGACAACAAAGACACCACATCTCAAGAATCTGTTATGATCCATTCCATATGTATCTTTGTACATTTATCTTATGTAGTTAACTATACTTTGCCTTAAATGTGCTTATTGCCAGATTCTGTTTCGTGATTTGCTCAGTTTAGACCACACATGTGCTAACGTATTTAAAACATGCAATCTTCATCTGATGTCCCTTGCCCAACGTTGGCCAATATTTAGGTAAACCATGCCAAGCCTTGTTAATGTTATTCCAAACCACTGCTACATTCATTCAGTTTTAGTGTAAATACACTGGAGCCCATTGCCGACATTTCTGTAGCGCTGTTTGCGGTAAAAGCTTTCTGTGATTGTGCCCTAGGGCAATGTGTGCAGTGAAGAGATGGTGGTATACTAATTGTCAATGTTGATGTGGTTAACATGAGCAAAGCATAAAGACAGAGCCTTGAGCAATAACGACTTCTATGGAAATGGAAGGGTATCTAAAATGTGGATTATTGTTTGGGAATAATAATATCCTCAGGAGATCTTATTTCATTTACATTCATATTATTTCTTCTATAAATGACACACTGATTCTTCTAGGCAGTGCGAACAGCTATATATTATAAATGTCATGTCGTCGGCACTGGTGGATATTGTAAAAGTGTCTTATTAGAGCATCATTCACTCCCGGTTTGGCAAAAAATTATGACGTTTTAAGCTGACCATACACATTTTAAAACTCTCTGTCAGATATCCTTTAAATCTACCAACAACTATGTAGTGCTGGGTCCTCTGCAATTGAACACAGGTAGTCTTGATGGTTTAGAACAGCGGTAGGCAATTGCGGTGATATGGAGGGCCACAAGTGCGGCACATTACATGTCAGACTGCCAAAGATGATTAGGAAAGCCGGGTCAGCATGCCCCATATACATCAACAAAGGTTATATGCCTCATAGGTATTATCGAAGTAGTCTAGTGGAAGCATAGGCACTCGGGCGCTGTCTGGGTCATAAGCTCATAAGCTTTCACGTACGCCAATTGGCGCACTCAGCTGGAGGCTCAGCGAGTCCCTCTCCTCTTCTTAAGTTCCCAGGTGAGGACGCATGGGTGGAGGATCGGTAATGAGGTGAGTTTGTATGCATTAGGCACAAACAGGTTTTGGGGGCCGCAAGTGGAGGACCAAGGGGGGCCGCCAAGCAACACTCAAAGGGACGCATGCGGCCCCCGGGCCGCAGGTTGGGCACCTGGGGTTTAGAAAGTCCCTCATATTACATGGTTTTGTAAACATGCAAACCTTCCTGTCTAGGAATTTCTATTCCCTCCCCAGAACAAAGAGAAAAAACCATAAAGGTTATGGTGAGAAGGGATTAAAGGAATCAAAAAGCCCTCAACTCAAGCAGTGCATAGAACAATCACACCTTCTAGGTATTTACACGGCCCAATTCATCTCAAATCTCAAAAGTTTAGGTAGAAACCCTCGTTCTTGCACAGTGGGCGGAGCCATGCAAATTATTACTTTTCGCCCCATCAGCCAAATGTGCATCCAGGACCGTTGGAGTACAGTGCAAATATGTAAAAAAAAAATGCCTTTTTGGCACAGAGCCATTTATTCCAAACTGCATACAGCTGGTTCATCATCAGTGCAGCGCATGGAAACCATGGCTTTGAAGCCCTCCCCAGCAAACAGTTATGCCAGGGGATACATACACCTCTTATATTAGGAGGGTATAAGCATGTGTTCAGAGTACAGTTAGATTTCAAACAGGAAGAACCGAAGGGTAGGAACTCTAGAGTAGCCTCGACCACAAAGACAGCATGTTCGGACTACATGTGATGGATGGATGTTTTCTAGACCAACCATTGTCTAAACATACATTTTTGTTCTTAATATTCTTTTTATGTATATTCACTGCTACAATTTTTTTTGAAAAGTTATGTATATCACATTGTATAAATTATTATATACTACAATTTTTTTTGTATGGTAAAAGTTGTCTCTCTCTGACTGTTTAGGGAATTCAGTCGTTGATCAGCAGGAAGTTCCTGGAAAACGACGCAGACCAGATTGCTAGCTTCCTCTATAATGGGGAAGGACTTAGCAAGACTGCCATTGGGGAATACCTCGGCCAAAGGTAAGAATTTAAGACAATGAAAGAAGTGTGTTTTAGGTGTATTGCAGATGATTCTTCTTACCAGCAATTTAGTTATTATGCTGAATATCTTTAAAGAATCAACATTTTTAATTTCTCGGCGAACTGACTTCTATACTCCCTCCTACGTCCAAGATTGACAGATTAATATGCATATTTTAGCCAGCTAACAGAAGATATACAATTAAATACAATTACAATGGAAATCTACATTAAATACCCAACATTGTCCTGATGAGATTTTCTGCCTCCTTGGAGTGATTTTATGTGAACTTTTGCTCAATGCTTCCTGGAGGTAGACCCTGCTCCATCCTACCACTTATTAATTTGGGGTATCTTGAGCTGTCCCGTTCATATTATTCAATCTGACAGCACTCCCAGAGTTTTGGTTCTTCATTGTGTGTATTGGTACATTTTATGGTCCAGAAGACTGCCCTCTGCCCCTCCAGTTCTTTTTTCCGGTCACTTGGCAACCTTTGCACTTAAAAACAACTTAAACTTGGATAAATGGCTGCACTCACCACACCAAGAGATTCTTAGTTTAAAAACATATCTTCTGTATTAGATCCATGCTAAAACCATGGGTTATAGACGATGAACACCAAGATCTTGTAATATGTTTCACCCACTTGCCATCCTGCTTGATTAAGCCCTGTGGGTGAAACTCGTCACAGACACATATTTTGGGTGTTCATTATCTGTATTGCCCATGGTTTTAGCATGGATATAACAATGAAGATATGTTTTTTAACTAAAGCTGGTCATACACCTTTAAGCTGGGCATACACATCTCCATTTTTTGTTCAATTTTAGTGCGATCGTTTAACAAAAGCGATCGCGCGATTGCATTGAATAAAAATTGATGCATGCCAAAAGTGTCCCAGCGATCGTTTTTGTCAAAAATCGGACAGAAAAGCGATCGTTCACGGATCTGTCCTGATTGATCATTTTAATAAAAAGCAAAGGAATCGAGTGCTGTTAGTTGTCTCATGTGATCGTTTTAAGCGATCCATCTATGATTCTTGTGGAAATGACCTTTGTTTGTGTGCTGTTGGTCACTGGCCAGTTCTTCAGCTAACACCACTCCAAACCCATAAATGTGTGCGTGCAAGACATATTGAGACTTTCAGGATAGAATCGCCCAGAAATTGAATGCATGGTATGTTGCAGTCTGCGATCGTTTTCGCAAATTGAAATCGATTCCGGAATCAGATGGGTGATCGGATTAACCTCCTTAGTGTTCATCACGAGCCCATCTCGTCCAGAGTTTGTGTGAAGAACAAACTCTGGATGAGCTGTGCTCCCATGAAAGCCGCATATCCCCGGAAAGCTACGGCGATGCTGCTTCCAGCCGCAGCATTTCCGGGGCTCTGCGCTTCACTGATCGCGTCATGGTGACGCGGAAGGGGGCGAGGGTGAGCAGTGCCATAGACCTCCATGTTAATGGAGGGGCTTCTGCTCTCCAGACCTCACTGCCAGTGTCATGAATGACACTGGCTGTGTGGAGAGGGGAGGGGGAGGGAGGAAATGGCAGGCAGTGTACCTTGTACATTGCTGCCATTGCCTGTACCACACTGTTAAAAACGGTGCGGTACAGGCGGTGCGCTAGGGAGGTTAAAAAATTATCGCTGGATAATTGGTACATGTATGCCCAGCTTCAGATCTCTGTCAAATATCCTTTAGATCTAGCAGCAGCTATGTAGTGTCGGGTCCTCTGCGATTGAACACAGGTAGACTTGATGGTTTAGAAAGTCCCTCATATTACATGGTTTTGGTAAAACAAAAAGGAGATCTAAAGGAAATCACAGAGGAATCTAAAGGTGTAGGGGAACCTTAAGAATCGCTTGGTATGGTGAGTACAGACATTCATACAAATTTCAGTTGTTTGTGAACAATTTAGTAAGAGTCTGAGGGGCTGGGAGCTAGCCTGGTATTATGGACAAAATATTGGTGAACTTTTTGACTGGAATTGAAAAGCTGCAGAACATAACATACCTGTCAACCCTCTCGTTTTGGCTGTGAAAGTCACACTTTTATGTGAAATCGCGCTTCTTTTTGCTAAGGGAGAGTAACGCCCTCTCCCTGCTAAACCAGCCGAGAGGTAGGTCCGGCACTGTAAGTGATGTCACTTCCAGCACTTGGAGCGCGGAAGAACCACGATTCCCATACCGGAAATTACGTAAATTACATCACTTCCTGTATGTCACACGTTTTTTTTTTATAGCTATGACATAGTATTATCCTTAGGGGGGGTTTCCACATGCATTGGGACCCCCTCCGCTAAGCGTATTGCTTGGTGGGAGGTCCCGACGGAGCACAATCACTTACCTGCTTGGCAGATGCTGTATTTTCACACTGCAGAGCCACTCCGCCGATGAAAGGCTGAACCTGTTGAGCCTCTGCATCAGTGTAAAGCTAAACACAGCATCCCCCGAGCAGGTGCAAAGCAATACGCTTAGCGAAGAGGGTCCCGACGGATGTGGAAACATAGCCTTACTATTTCACCTATAATTGTTGGGATGGTCAAAAACAAGACCCTAATGAAAAAAATTTTACTTAAAAAATAAAATAAATGCTTTTTTTAATATCTCAAAGATAAAGTATAGTTGGTTAGCTTTAGAAGTTCATAGCAAAGTCCCTCACCACGTATGGTCATCAAAGTTGTTGGTCCCCCCTGACCAGCAACTTTGATGACAATGCTTTAGCAAGGGATTTTGGTCAGGGGAATAAGGGCCCCCATATACCTTTAGATCTCTCTGTCAGATTT
The DNA here is from genome assembly GCA_036250615.1 of Ptychadena robeensis. Lineage (NCBI taxonomy): Eukaryota > Metazoa > Chordata > Amphibia > Anura > Ptychadenidae > Ptychadena > Ptychadena robeensis. Next base: position 113,063,874 of record CM070037.1, on the reverse strand, counting down.
CCTTTAGATCTCCTTTTGTTTTACCTTTACCAAAACCATGTAACATGAGGGGCTTTCTAAACCATCAAGTCTACCTGTGTTCATTCACAGAGGACCCGGCACTACATAGTTGTTGGTAGATCTAAAGGATATCTGACAGAGAGATCTAAAGGTGTATGACCAGCTTAAGAGAGAATTTCTCAGAAATGAAAACTAAATGTAACCTCTTCTTGCTTCAAAAATATTTTGCAAACCTAGATTTATTTTTTCACTTGGAACATGTTCTCAGAGATATAACTAGTCCCCTCCAACAACATCATGTTCAGAGGCTTAAACAAACTCACACAAGTCAACAGGTGGCTTTAAACTCATGTTTTTGTGGCCTGATGATTTCCTCTGATATCCCACACCCCCACTTTGGCTGACCATAGGGATTTCTGTATTAGTGTCAATTGATTTATTTGTGTTTCTGGCATAGTTCCTCCCTCATCATATTTTTATACTGCTGTAGTGATGTATTAATACATACATACACACACAACTTCCTGTAATCATGTTTAAAGATAGATGACAGGGTGTCTGTCTTGTGAAAACACTGTTTGTAGATGCGCCATTGTGTATTATTTTCCTCTTACTCTTATTTTTCCTCTCCCCCTCCATCCGGTTTCCTTCCTCACAATTCTCTTCTTTGTTCTGTCTCTCCAGGGATTCTCTAAATATTCAGGTTTTACAGGCGTTTGTGAGATGCCATGACCTTAACAAACTGGGACTGGTGGAGGCTCTGAGGTGAGGACTATGTTGTAGGTGTCATTAGTAAGTGTCTCAATGCCTGATATTATACACTCCGGGTTTCTCTAGTAAAGGATTTGAATTAAACAAACACAAAAACTTCAAAGACTTCATTTAGCAGGTGAGATGCTTAGAAAGATAGTCGATGATGAAGAAACACATTTATTAGAGCTGAAGTTTAATCTAGTAGCGTTTTGCCTTACCTGGCTTCTCTTGTTCCTTTTATTAATGTCTGAATTACATTTAAAATAAAAACTTTTTGTTACAAAGCTTATATCAGACCCAGTATTGTCATCGTTGAGTGTGGTTGCTGGGGTACATAGGGTACGGTGAAGTGAAAGTTCTAGTAACACCTTAATGCAGTGGTTTCCAAACTGGGGGGCGGGACTAAAGTATGCCAGGGGGGCACTGGACCTCATTCTTATCCTGTGTTTGAATAGGGAGGGGGGGGCTTGATAATGTTCCTAAATAGAAAAGGGGGGGCCCTGCAAGGAAAGTTTGGGAACCACTGCCTTACCCCCCTGCTGTCCTGATGGCTCCATCTCGTAAAGTGCTGACTTGCCAGTAGTGATGAGCGGCATAGGCAATATTCGAATTCCTGATATTTCGCGAATAATTCTACTAATATTCGATTCTATATTCGGAAATTCGAATATTCGCGGAATGACCATGTATTGCGAAAATCATATTTGCATTGCGAAAATAATATTTGCATCACAAAAATCTTTAAAATGAATGGTCACATGCTATGTTTATTTTCGCAATGCGAATATTATTTTCGCAATACATGGCCGTATTGCGAATATTCGGAATTGCGAATATCCGCCGACATATTCGAGATATTGGCGAATTCTCGAATTGCCATTCGAATATTCGAGCTCAACACTACTTGCCAGTCCTGCAATGGACGAGATGAAGCTGATCAGCGAAGATTACATCCCAGACAGTGCAGATTTATCATTCTGCACTGCCGGGGCTCCTATGTGAAGAAGCTGGAGGAGGAGAGCGGACTTCACATTGGGGGGCGGTGGGAGATTCAAATTTAAAGCCCCCCATACACCTTGAGATCACTACATACAATTTCCATGAGACCTACCAACAACTATGTAGTATAGTGACCTCCCTGATAGAATACATAGTGATTGGAAGGTGTAGAAAGGTCCTCATATTACATGGTTTTGGTAGAAGAAAAGTTGTATGTGGTGTATGGGGGGCTTAAATCACACCAGAACAGTTTTCTATGGAGAAGACTGTTCCCAGTGTGATTCCCCATTTGTGCTCTTTGCAATTAAACCTTTCTCCACTGGTGTGTTCATCACACCAGAGCAGAGAGGGTGCCAAAGGGAATTGTTGAGTGGATACAGCATTTCCGGGGTTGCGGCAGCGCCCCGATTGCGTCATTGTGAAGAAGCATGGGGGAAGACCATGACATAGACCTCTATGTTAATGAAGGGGCGTCGGTCTCACTTAAAAATGGAGTGGTACGGGCAGAACGCTAGGGAGGGTTTTTAAGAATAGAATACAACCTCTGTGCATCTTCATTTTACCTTTACCTCCTGTACTTGTTACCATCATGGTGAGCAACCCTCATCATCAAACTCTTTGTCTGCCCCCATAAATGTCCCCATAATATGTTAAGGTATTAAAAAAAGTTTGCTCTTAAAAAAAAAAATAAAAGCAGGCGAAATAAAAATTAATAAATTAAAGAACATTGGATTGTAAAGATCAAATTGCTACAGTCAGAGGGCACAGACATTTAGGTGTGGAGGCATCGGCTGCACAGGATAACTTCCAAAGGAATGGTACATTTGGAATGCAACCGATGTGCCGCGGGTGTCCCTAACTGCCAGTTATTTTTACTGTTTATCTGAAGCAATAAACTGTTAAAGTAATCAAAACTAACCGCCTTCCTGTTTATTATTCATAGACGGTTCCTGGGTAGTTTCCGGCTGCCTGGAGAGGCTCAGAAAATTGATCGAATAATGGAGGCATTCTCAGCTCATTACTGCCAGCGTAACCCAGAGACCTTCCAGTCTACAGGTAATCACAAACATCCTATCCGCACATCAGGCAATTTCACTTCCAAATATCAGAAAAATAACTGACAGTATATAAACTGCGACCAATAACTTTACTAGGTGCCTGGAGTTCAGTTTGGTTAGTGTTATATGTTGTGACTTTGCATTTGGCCTGATAGTATTTTGGAGGCAATTGTAAAAGGCAGATTTTGTGATGACCCATGGATAACTGTTTCCTGTACATAAACCCACTTAACCTAAAATAATGACAGAGGCGGTATTATTTTTGGAAAAAAAGTTACTTGGCCACAGCCAATCAACTATATTTTTTTAAATGTATTTAAAACTTAACCAAACATTATTAAATAGCGGAAAGCTACGACAGTGCCACCCATTTGACCTTCTTCTTTCCCAACTGTACCGGCCACCAGCCCTTCAATACCGGCTCGATGGGTACCCCTGAATTTCAACTCCAGAGAGTGACATAACTGGGGGCATAAGCCCCGCCCAACAAACCATATAAGTGATTGCCCTTCAGTACCGACACACCACCAGGAATTCTTCACCATCCATTGTACTCCTGCAGCACTGCCTAGCTTCCGCCCTGCCGTGACAAAAGAAAAACAGATATACAGCGAATAACAACAAGAGTATACAACGAACCAAGTAAACAACAGGGAAGTACTTCCTGTTTGGCCGGGTTTAGTAGACTTTGAAACCCCTCCCCCAACCTAAAACACGCCCACTTACCTCATCCTGACGTCCCAGGCCAGTCCCCCTGGGTCAAGCTGCCTTTCTCCTAGCCTGCGACACGGCTCCAGGCATTCCATTATAATATTGTCAATATATATGAAAATGAGCATATAGTATTAGCTATCAATGTACATACATGTTATCTTACAAAAGTAAGTACACATTGAGGTAAACTGTTTATAATATAAACTGCTGCATAGGATAGGCTGCTGCATATGGAGCTATGGGTTCACCAAGTACTTTGATTGCCAAACGATCGACCCAAAAAAAACAACATGTCGGTTCAATGTCCGATCCGAAAAATCGACCGGTTTATGGGAGCCTTTAAATGTAAGAGGAAAACGTCTGCACTCCACTTATTTCAAAAGGGAAAGATACATGGCGTGTACGTGGGATAGGCTGAAGTATAGCAACAATCAGTTGCACAGAGTCCTGAATAGAGGCCTGTCTCAGCCCTCAATAGCGACAATGTAAATCTCGCAAGGAACCGCAATCATGGACACACTGTTGCTGAATCACAGTCCATTTTAATTGTTGAAACATGAAAGTATGTAACATCAAAAACAGGATCTCATCACCCGCAGAAACCAGGCAGACCCCCCTCTGACATGTTTCACTCCTCAAGAGCGTAATCATAGAGCGAGAGCCCCCCCCCCTCGTCACCCCTCCTGTATTTATACAGACAAATATACACATTTATAAATAAATACAGGAGGGCTCCTGCTTCATGATTACACTCTCTTGAAGAGCGAAACATGTCAGGGGGGGGGGGGGGGGGGGGGGTCTGACTGGCTGCTTGGGGTGATGGGATGCTGTTTTTGATGCTACATACTTTCTTTCATGGTTTTAAAAATAAAAATGGACTGTGATTCAGCAGCAGTGTATCTGTGATTGTGGCTCCTTCCGGGATTTTAATTAACACTAAAGATATACAGTGTAAAGTAGTCAGAAGTGATGGGCGAACATCGGCCGTGTCCGTTCGCAAACAGACGGATGAGACTTTTAAGCTAGCCATACACGTGTCGGATTCCATGGCCGATTGATCACTGATCCGATCGATTCCGGCGATCTCAGCGGGAATCGGAGCTCCGATCAATCGGCCAATCAAGAGTATCCGATCGCTGCATACCACCTTGTCCCACAGATTCCTGGACGATTCCGTGTCCGATTGTCCACCTCACAAATGGCAACTCCCCCTGATCTGTGCAGAATCGGATCAGAAAGACCAACATGTTGGTTCTCTGTCCGATCCGATTCTGAGCCCCTGATCAATCGGAGGCGAACGATCGGACAAGATGGGCTGCACGCGATTCTGGCACGATCGTTTCGCGTGCACGCGCCCGGAATCGATCGTCCTGGAATCCGGTCGGAATCCGACTCGTGTATGGGGGCCTTTAGAAAAGTCCAACATCTGCCTGTTCGCAGATAAATTCTAATTCCTCGACTGTTTGCGGGGAATTTGAATCAGATAAACAGTAAGTGATGTCACTTCCAGTACCTGGAACACACAGTTCCTTATTCTGATTACGGGACGTGACGTTACTTCTCATGTTGAGCACAGATATTTGCAATTCGAATATATAACACGAATATTACTGTAATTTCTGGCGTATAAGACTACTTTTAAACCCAGAAAAAATCTTCTCAAAAGTTGGGGGTCGTCTTATACGCCGAGTGCTGAAACTTCTGAGTCAGAGGAGTCTGCCTGTCAGACATCGGAAGCGCCCCCCCCCCCCCCCCCCCCCCCCCCCCCCCCCCCCCCCCCCCCCCTTATCCCCCCGCCCTCTCTCCCTTCTCGATGTGCGAGACGTGCTCACTAAAGGCTGTGGCTCCAGTGGCTGAAACTGGTATTGCAGCTCAAAAACATTAAAACACCTTCAGTGTATCATGTGACATGATATCAGTTACATTTTTGATTCTTTGAATTACATGTGTACAATTTATGTCACTTGGATAACCGCAGATAAACATTAATATGAGAGGTTGCAGTTATGGTTGTGAAATTAGTAACGTAAATTACAAAAAAAATAGGACTTTTAAGGTTGTTGGAGATCTGGGAATTGAAAGTCAGAGTAGACATATGTAAGGCCATGGGTCCACTGTGGTTTCCCTGAGCTGGACAAAAAAAATGACACGCGCCAGCACATTTGCCGGTGGATTTTCCGTAACTTGTAGTTTTCCAATGTCATAAGAATTAAAATGACCAAATTGAAAGCTTCGCTCCTTTAAATCAATGACTGTCGATGGACCCATCATACGTCAAGCCTCCATTGTGTTCATGTCGACTGTCATAGCCCTATTGCCATCAATGACCGGATTGTGTACTGCGCTAGAATTCCTGCATTCAACACATGTATTGTAGTGCAAGTGTAGCCATAGCTTTAGTGTTCCATTGCATTTTTTTTTAAATGTAGTACTCTACACGGACAACTAATGTTTTGCAAACATATCCATTTTGACGCTGTGGAAACATAGCCTGATCCTCCTTTACCTACTGATCCAGGTGTTGATTGTTGAATACACTCATTATGACCTCTCATGTACAGAATGCCTTATGCAAAATGTTATCCCAGCCATCAGATTCAACACTGCCTAGAAAGTTTATTGTGATTGGTAAATGAAGAGAAAGATGGCTGCTGCCCTCCCTATGACCCTGTCTAGAGCTGAGTGGGCTTATTCTGCAGAAAATTGCACAAACCTAAGATTAAGGTCCATTGAATGGATTTTCTGGATTTAAATCAGTTGCAGTGTTTACTGAATTGCATTATTAGCTCACTGATTGCTTTCACTTGGTTTCTCAAATTGTACTTTAGGACCTCTCATGTGTATGAATGTAGACAATAAATAGAGAGAAGGACAGCCACACAATCAATGTTTAATTTACTGGGCAGATGGGGACTTATCCTTTCTCAGGGTTAACATTTTGCAAGATAAGAAAATCACAGTCACATGATATACATATATGTATCGTAATTAGAACTAATGTAGTCAAATGCTTACTTGTGCAATATGACGGTCTGCTTCTCCTGGGTTCTGCGCACCCGTCTGTATAATGATTTCTAGCTTTACCTTTCAATGTGTTTTCTCCATTTCCCAGAAAACTTTCAAACTTCAGAATCCAATTTGTCTCTAACTTTTATGGAACCTCTTTAATCAATAATGTATTTGTCATCACATTCAATCACTTTCTGTTCATACACTACATACAAGGATAGTCAGTTAGAAGGTACAATCTTACCATACAATTTCTGTACAACTTTTCTTCTACTAAAACCATGTAATATGAGGAGCTTTTAAAACCTTCCAATCACTATGTATTCTATCAGGGAGGACCCGGCACTACATAGCAGTGATATATACCTTCCAATCACTATGTATTCTGTGAGGGAGGACACCAGGCACTACATAGCAGTGGTATATACCTTCTAATCACTATGTATTTTATGAGTGAGGACCCGGCACTACATAGCAGTGATATATACCTCCCAATCATTATGTATTCTATTAGGGAGGACCCGGCACTACATAGCAGTGATATATACATCCCAATCACTATGCATTCTATCAGGAAGGACCTGGCACTACATAACTGTGATATATACATCCCAATCACTATGCATTCTATCAGGGAGGACCTGGCACTACGTAGCAGTGATATATACCTTCCAATCACTATGTATTCTATCAGGGAGGACCCAGCACTACATAGCAGTAATATATACCTTCCAATCAACTTTTTATAGGGTGCACTTAACAGTGTGCACTCACATCTAATGTTTTAGAGCATCAGCTCACCTGCAGGCACTCCCATATCATGTTTAAGAGTGTAATTTTTCCTGTTATTTATTCTGGGGGGGGGGGGGGGGGGGGGGGGTGTCAGCCTGTAAAAGTGGCATACGACTTGGACAAACTGGTTCCCAGCAGCGACTTGGGAGTCCAAGATGCATCCAGACATCATCCCCATGCTGCTCCTGGTCCATTTGGGAGGTGTTCATGCCATTTTCTGAATTGTTCCAATGGACCAGCCACCCTCCCCTCTTTCGATTAGGGGGTGCCTGGTTGTCTCCCATTGACTTACATTATGATCAGGTGCTCGGAAGAACACAAATATTGCGAAGTGTTCGGAACGAACACCTGAACACACATGCTCGCTCATCACTAGTCACGTACTGTATTTGCAGAAGTGCCACTATAAATGATATGTGGGGTGAGAAAATATGAGGAAGGGCACATTACACTTACCTGATCGTGCCAGAAGTGAGTGTCATTGCTGGTAGTTGGAAGACTGAAGTGACACTCCGCACTGGCTCTTCTGCAAAAACAGGAAGTGATACTTCTCAATGTCACTTTCAGGGTCGCCAATCTAAAAAGGATGAGAACCACTGGGTTATGGAGATTCACATGTGTTGATATACCCAGCGTTGTGCAGTGCCCCAGACCGTGGTAAGACAGATCATTCATATGAGTGGGCTACTAATTGAGATGGTCTAGTTCTACAGTATTACAATTTACAAAAAAATCAGACCTGCCTGATCAAAATTCCTTTCTACTGAAAAATGTTTCATTTAAAGTCTCATTACATGTTAGGGTCCCCATACACCTTTAGATTTCTCTGTCAGATTTCCTTTAGATCTCCTTTTGTTTTACCAAAACCATGTAATATGAGGGACTTTCTAAACCATCAAGTCTACCTGTGTTCAGTCGCAGAGGACACTATACTACATAGTTGTTGGTAGATCTAAAGGATATCTGACAGAGAGATCGAGAGGTGTATGGCCAGCTTTAGGTGGAATGGAATAAATATAGATGTCTTTTGGACAGAACAAACTCTCTGTATTCATCAATGGCTAACAAGGTACAACACTCTACTATTGTTAAAGACTTAAATGAAAGTCCTAGAACTAAAACAAACAGACTGTTTTCAAAACAATATATTTATTAAATGCTGCCCTTTAATGCACACACCTACCTGCACAGCTGCAACAATGTCCCCTGCTGTAATCCATTCTGGGCAGATGTCTCTGAAAGTCTTCGGCGCTGATGCTCCCTCCGGCATGGACTTTAAGGGACATCACTGCAGAATCGATTACAGTGGGGGACATTGTTGTATATTCTTTATTTTATTTAATTAATCTATTCACTCTTTTATTTAAATAGCAGTTTTTTATTTATTGAATGTATTTGTTTTGGATTGGGTAGGAGGCTTATTTAGTTATTAAATATAAATATATTAGGATTTTTTAGCCAAAAATAATAATAATAATAAATACATCTTTAATTTGATTTGCTTGTGTCATTGAAATATTGACAGTCTACCATTGATTGACTGTACCAGCTCACAGTGTGATCAATGCAAAACTGATCGATTCACCATGTGCACATGCTCCATAGTGCCATCGGATACAAATACCAAACCGGTCTTGAATGTTACCAACATGTCCAATCAGTGCTCAGTCAATTTTATGTTGGAAGAAACCATATATAAACATACAGACCCTTTTTTCCTGACCTCATTTAGGATTTACTGAGTTGAAATACAAAATTGTACCATCCCCCTGTTCAATAGAGAGGGAACTATAATTGAAAGATAATTACAACAGTTATGCTAGAAAAAACATAAGTTAGGTCCAAATCACAATGAAAATACTATAGAGAGATGTTTTCTGACCATTTTAAAAGTAAACACTTACGTTATCTGCATTTAGAAATGACTTTTACTTGCAAAAGTTTTGATTAAGAAGTTCACCTCAGGCCTTAGTCGAAAAGAAATTAAAAAAGAGCCGCTCAGGGTATTGTTTGCCTCATAGTCCTGTAAATACTTCTAGTAAGGCTGCGCTTTTTCTGAAGATAGAACAGATCGATCCAACAAGCCCTCCAAGGCATCTTTGTGCCGCCCAGCCCAACAATAAACCTTCAAAGCTTCCTCTGCATTTCATTGGAAGAGTTTACTACCAGGCACAACACAGCAGTTACAGTCAGATCTGCGATTTATATTTTTACAGTTAAAGAAAACTAAAATGTAAGAGAAGACATGCAACTATTTAAACAAATGTTCATGTAGATATGACTGGGAGAGTGTTGACCTGCCCATGGTACCTTAACCTCCCTAGCGCTCTTGCAAGGTCCAGGTTTCTGTACCAAAAGTGCACCTGTTAGGTCTGTAGGCTCACCTGAGTCTGAGGACACTGAGGCTGGAGAGTGGAGTGAAGCCCAGTGGCAAGGACCGCAGGATGCAGCTGGTAGCACGATAGAGCAAAGGCGTAGTCAGATAACAGGCAGTAGGTCAGGGCAGGCAGCAATAAGCATAGTCAGACAATCCAGGTTGGCAGCAACAAAGGTAGACAGTAGTGAGGGATCAGGCAGAAGAGTAGTCGAGGGCAGTTCCGAGGTCAGCAGCGGTAAATCAGTTGAAGCAGAGGCGTAGAGAAGGTGTAGCACAATCAAGGCTCAGAAGCAACAATAATCAGCAAAGGAAGGTAGCAGAGGGTTGGGCTTTATAGGGGAAGTAGCAGGTGTCAAGGATCATGGTAATTAGCTAGGCTGTCAGGAACATGGAAGATCAGGAAGATTCAAGGATGAGTAGTCCAGAGAGGGCAGTAGCCTAGTGAGCAGAGCCACCGCCTGAGGTGCAGCCAGTCATGGGCTCAAACCCCAACAGCACCATAGACTCTAATGGATTTTTTTTAATGCTGTAGGCCTGTAACTTCCCAAAATCTGTCCATATAAGGGTCTAGCACACATTCTGAATATAATAATGTTTGAAACACACAATTATTATAAAAAAATTACAACAACAAATGAATAAAAGGTATCATTTGAATGATAAAATCTCTTAAATAATTATTTGGTATGAAAGATTTCAAAACAGTATGTATTCATATTTATGTTTTGTTTATAATAACATTTTTAATACTACAAATATTTTTATTTGTTTTACTTTGAATTGTATTGGATACAGTTATCACTGTATCCAATATAATGCCCTTTGGCACCCTCTGAAAGGGTTAACTTCAAATAGCACATCTGGAAATCACACTGGGGGTGATTTCCAGATGTGCTCTTTGAAGTTAACCCAATTTACATTTAAATGTCGTCCCCCCTCCACATCATCACTCACTCGGGGGGGGGGGGGGGGAGCCAGCTAAGAGGATCGGATCCACTGGGACAGCACAGAACAGTGAGTATGTGCTGCCCGGCCTCTGATCTTTGCCTGACAGCTCCATCTCGTCCACTGCAATACTGACAGGAAAGTGCTGGACATTAAGGTTAAAAAAACACTAAGAGAACGCTTAACTTTATAAATAAATGACACAACACCAGGATTAGAAGAAAAACATGGATAAATATATTTTTGGCCACAGCTTAAATTTACATATACAGAACTTTTGCCCCTGACAGTGCCCCCAAACTAACTTAACAACACATAACCTAAACCCCATGTACCAGCCACCTGCCTCACCCTCACCGGCACGGTGGGTACTCTATAAAACGTTGCCTCCTCCCACCACCTTTACCAACTCCACCTTGGGCCATTGACTCATTAAAGAGTGCAACGTTACCTAACCAGTGACTGCCCCCTTCCACCAGCCCGTCACCCAAGTACATTAAACTGTATACATTCCTAGGCACTGTCAGAGACCCGCCCACGCTGTGACAATAAAATCCAAGAAAATTAACCTGGTAACACCCATAGCAGTCCATACGAAAGGAAAAACCCCCAAGCCCAACCCCTGCATGCTCCCAAAAATACCCCTCATCACCGATAACCCCAAACGATGACAGTGGGGATGTCTTCTTCAAAAGAGGCTAATGTCACATCCGCCCATCTTCTTTATTGCCTTGACGCTCACGCCCCTTCTTCATGTCACTTCCGGTGACGCTGTTCCTGGTCGCAACTCCTCCCAGTCAGGTACTTGTGCGCCTAGTGCCTGGCTGCGAGTGATAAGAACTGGAGTTTTGGTTTTATTTTTGTCCACAACACATCCATGGCTGAAGGGTTTTATTGGTCTGATTAAGAACACGACTGTGGTTTCACCAGATTGGCTAACATTCCTGAGATATTTAATATTTGTAATTGATTCATTACCTAAGGCAGTGGTTCCTATACTGGAGGATGGAGGTATTCTGGGGGGGGGGGGGGGGGTGCAGCTAGGGGCTAGGAGGGTCAAGCAGAAAGCCAACCACGGAGCAACTAGCTGCAGTAAGTAAGTATAGTGCATGTAATGTGTGTGTCTCTGTGTTTCTCTACGTCTTTGTACATTTGTCTCTTTGAATAGTGTTGAGTAGTGATGAGCGCCAAAGGCAATATTCGAATTTGCGATATTTCGCGAATAATTCTACTAATATTCGATTCTATATTCGCAAATATTCGCAATGCACTTGTGTTGTGCGCAAATGCGTGCAATTGCGATTGCGCCTTGTAATTACCTTTAAAATTAATTGTCATATGTGCTATTTATTTCCGCATTGCGAATATATACAGGGAGTGCAGAATTATTAGGCAAGTGGTATTTTTGAGGAATAATTTAAAACACCAACATGGTCTCAATGAACCCGAAAAAACCTTAATATCAAAGCGGAATAGGTTTTTTGGAAGTAGTTGTTATTTGTTTTTTTAGTTTATGCTATTTTTAGGGGATATCTGTGTGTTCAGGTGCCTATTACTGTGCATAATTAATTAGGCAACTTAACAAAAACTAATTTAATACCCATTCAAGTATTTATTTTTCCACAGTGAACACCATATAACAGCTTCAACATCACAATACACATTTCTGACATTCAAAAAACAAAACAAAAACAATCAGTGACTCAATAAGCCACCTTTCCTTGCAAGACACGAAAGTCCTGCCATCCAGGATGTCGTCCCGTTTTTTGATCTGTTCAACCATCACATTGCTTGCAGCAAGCAACCACAATCCTCCCAGACAGCTGTTCAAGAGTTAACTGTTTTCCCCTCCTTGTAAACACCCATTTGATGATGGACACAGGTTCTCAATGGGTTCAATCAGGTGAAAAGGAGGAGCCTGTCATTAGTTTTTGCTTCTTTTATACCCTTTCTTTGCTCAGCCGCACGCTGTGAGTACTTGGACGCGTGTACTGGAGCATTGTCCTGCATGAAATCATGTTTTTCCGTTGAAGATGCAGATTTCTTCCTTGTACCACTCTGAAGAAGGTGTCTTTCCCAGAAACGGCATGTAGGACTGTGAGTTGAGCTTGAACTCCCATCCTCAATCCTCAACCCGACAAGGCGCCCACAAGCTCCTCTTTGATGATACCAGCCAAAACCATACTCCACCTTCACCGTGCTGGCATCTAAGTCGGACTGGAGCTGCTCTGCCTTTAGCAATCCAGCCACGTGCCATCTCTGGCCCATCAGCTCACTCACTCTCATAAACGCAGGCCATAAAACCTTAGACAAATCGTCTTGAGATATTTCTTGGCGCAGTCTTGACGTTTCAGCTGTGTTGCTTGTTCGTGGTGGTCTCTTTCACCTTCTGTCTCTGAGTATTGGCACCCTTGTGCTTTTGGTGCACTCCAGTGATGTTGCAGCCTCTGAAATAGGCCAAACTGGTGGCAAGTGGCATCTTGGGCAGCTGGCACGCTTGACTTCTCAGTCATGGTCAGTTGGTATTTGTGTCGGTGGCCCTTTGTTGTTCCACACGCTTCTTGCGACCCTTTGACTATTTTGAAATGAAACGCTTGAATTGTTCGATGATCCGGCTTCCAGACGCTTTGGCAATTTTAGAGTGCTGGCATCCCTCTCAAGAATATCTCACGATTTGACTTTCTAAGCCTGTCAAGTCCTTCTTTTGACCCATTTTGGCCAAAGGAAAGGAGGTGTTGCCTAATAATTATCACACCTAATATAGGTTGTTTTTATTTCATTCGACCACACCCCTTCTCATACAGAGATGCAATCACTCTAATGCTTAAATTGGATGTAAGGCTTTTCGATCTATACAGCTGGGAGTAGACAACATGCCAAATAAAGAGGATGATGTGGTCAAAATACTCATTTGCCTAATTATTCTGCACTCTCTGTATTAGCAATCCATGCCCATAAGCATCCCAATGCAAATATTCAAAATTGCGAATATCCGCCGGCATATTTGCGAAATTTGCGAATTCTCGAATAGCCAATATTTGCCGAATATATTTGAAATTCAATATTTGAAATTTAAATATATTTGTCGACTATTAGCTATTTGACATTTCGCAAAATTTAGAGAATGTTGTGCCGGGTTTTCACAATGGTGAATATTCAACATATTATGCCTCAACTTTGTTTACCGGCACAAATTGCACATGTTGGTGCCCATTGTGAATGGTACGTTAACCTCTGCATCGGCAGATGTCTGAACAGAGCATCCACCAGGCAGGTACAGTGTATGTGATCCGTCGGGACCCCCGCCAAGCCCTGCGCTTAACATGGGGTCCCGACAGATCACACAACGCAGTGGAGACAGCCTAACTTTGCAATAAGCTCCCAAATACACTTATACAGTTTTCACAATTTGTAATAATTAGGTAGATTATAGTTTTTTCCATAGCGCATTAACATATAATTTAAGGATTAATCAGTATATTAGTTTAAAGAATGAAAATGAGTTCATTTCTTTTTACAAAATATTTTTTTTCTTCTATTTTTTTTTTTACTACAGACAGCTGTTATATCGTCTCGTTTTCGCTGATCATCTTGAACACAAGCCTACACAACCCAAGTGTTAAGGACAAGCCTACCCTGCAACAATTCATTTCTATACACAAAGGCATACACCCAGGTGGTGATCTACCCGCAGAGCTGCTCATTGTGAGTACAGCTGTAAGGTCTATATATTGTCAAAACTTATAGAAAGAAAAACATATTTTGACCTGAAAAGGCTTCAGTAGTTTCTATGTTACCGGAAAATAAAGTCATAACTATCCATCCATATTCTCTAAAGGAAACTGAATGAGGTAGGCTGGGTCTACACTTTGCTGCCCCTTAAACCGTGGGGGCCGTTATGTACATGCCAGGGTGTGAGTCCATAGCGTCCAACCACGGGTTACCTGCTGTTGGTAGGGGGTATAGGGCCTATACTTACTATTGGCAAACCGTTGGTTTCTTGTTTATCAATGGGAGCGGTACATATTTCCTGTGCAAAGCGACGCCCCCGGATCCAGAATGCCCGGCCAGACCTTCTGAATCTGTGCGGGCTGCCGCGCCGCCCCCAGCAATGGACATGACACACCAGTATAGACTGGCATGTCATTTTCCATAGGAATTTACAAGGGGCAGCTGCACTGCGCGGTTTTCCCTGCGGCCTGCGCAGAATTCCTCAGTAGAGACGCAGCTTAAGGGCTTGTCCCCACTGGCGAGGCTGGCGGTGGCTGAGTTCATGTCAATGCAGCTGCTAGCGACTGGCTGCAGCTAGTGGCCAATTATGTGGGCGTTTCAAATCTGGCAAGTGGGGACAAGCCCATTGAAATTAATGGAAGCGGCTGCCCGCGGTTCAAAAACGCGCCACCACGCGGCCAGCTTCACCAGTGGGGACAAGCCTTTAGGCAAAACATTAGGTAAAGGCAGATGGCTGGCCAACTAGTTTAAACTAATGTGAAAATGTAATTAAAAAATAAATCTGCCTTATCATAACCTTCATATTTTGGAGCTGTGGAGGTCTTCTGCATATGTGGATGTGCTCAGGCATACATTCTTCTCTCACAAAGGACTTTGACACCAACTGAAGAACATACCACCCACTCCCTCCTCTGATGACTAAATTACCATGGCTGATATTTGGTGTACAAACCATGTGACTATCTAGGGCAGATGACTTTGAAGCAGGGGGCACCACATTCAGCCTCTTGTAGACCATGCCAGGTACATTCTGTTGGCTTCAATGCAGATTTAACATGACTTTCTCAGCACTGGAACAACAATTTGTCGTTGGGTCATGTCATTGAGCTCACTTGATATTGTCAATCAACATACACACCCAAATTGTTGCAAGTCTCTTGTTCTCCATGGCTTTCTTTATTGGACAAGCTACATACCAACATGGTATGCTTGATTTAAGACAGGTAAATGTTTAGATTAAGTTGATGTGGTTTATGTAAGACACGTAATGTAAAATATAATTACCAAGTCAGTGGTAATACTAATACTGAGCTTTCTTTGACAGGAAATGTTTGAGAGCCTAAAAAAGGAACCATTTCGCCTTCCTGAAGAAGAAGATGCGTGGGAGCTTACACTTGCCTTTCAGAAGCCACAGAGAGAGGGTTGGCTTTTGAAAATGGGTAAGTCTTTCTAATAGGATACCTTTCCTTATGTGCCACATCTTTAGGAATGGTATTCTTCCCTCCATGCTATAGCTACAGTATGTCACAATATATGAATATACTTGTATGGCATTTCTTTAACTTTCTACAAATATGTTAATTTTATAACAACAGATTTACTATCTACCGCTTGCTACATGCCACAGTGTTCAATGTACACAGTGAAGACCATACATTGGTGCTGGTACCTCTCAGATTGCACCTGTGTATACTGTTTATTTATTTCCAAGTGCCATTAGACTTGCTCCTTCCTAAAGCCCACCATACACTTACCATACAATTTCATACAATACCATTCAACTTTTCTTCTACCAAAACCATGTAATATGAGGACCTTTCTAACCCTTCTAATCACT
>CM070037.1:112985289-113005628 GCA_036250615.1 Ptychadena robeensis | reverse complement strand
CCAGAAAGATATCGGGACTAGTCTGCCTGCACACATCGGCGTGTGTATGGCAGGCTTAAGCATCCTCTGGAGCTCTTAGACTGAGAGGGGAGGGGGTTAAAGGGGAAGTGGTAAGCATCCTTTGGAGCCCTCAGACTTGGGGGGAGGGGGGTATTAGGGGCAAAGGCCCCTGACAAATTACCTAGTATGGGGCCCCACAAAAGCAGCCCTGCTGCCAATTACACATCCCATTCAGAGTTCCTCTACATTCTATATGAAGTAGGCAGCTGCAATTCATCTTCATAGTGACCCCTTTTATGACTCAATTGACCCAATCGCTTTGTCCAGCTTTCTGCCCTCAATGGTGCCCAGTCTGCCCATCACAGACCACTTTAAGTTGCCTTACACTCGGATTACAATCCGGAATAGATTGCTGAAAATTATACTTAGTAGACATGATGAACCAACAGCACTGTCTAGTTGTCTGCCCCCAATGGTGCCCTGTCTGCCCATCACACACCGAAGTTGCTGTTAATTCTATCTGGGGTAGTCAGCTGAAAATGATCTGCATAGTGACTTTTTAGGAGTTGGTAAACCCAGTGGCACTGTCTAACTTGCTGCCCCCAATGGCGCCCTCTCTGTCTGTCACTGAAAGTCGCCTTAAGCTAGCCATACACAGGTAAATTCCTGTGCAATCGACCCCCGATCAATCACAGCCTGGTGACGTCGCCACGCTGTGATTGATCGGGGATCAATTGAACGTAAATCAATGTGCACCACATGGGCACATCGATTACCATTCAATGAAGACCTCCGGCTAGCAGAGTCCGAACACACTGGAAATTGAACAGAAATCTATCCAGCCTCTCTCCCCGTACAGCAGCCAGATGAAGAATGCTGACTCCGCCCCCTTCACACAGCCCTCTTTGGTTGTCAGCTCTGTGTGAAGAGGCAGAGTCTGGTTTTCCTATACTTTACATGAAGATTCTTCTTCTTGTAAAGTATTGAAGATTGAATGGGGTTTTCCAACATGTTGGAAACCCATTTAATCGAGGTTCTTCGAGCTGGCTCTATTGAACCCGCTCAAAGGACAGCACACACTGATAGGATTGTAAGCAGATTAGAGTACAATCAATCACCGTGACCGTGCACATTGATTGATTGTACTCGAATCTTTTTACAAATCTACCCATGTGTGCCTAGCTTTACACTCTATTTCCAAAATAGATTGCTGAATATTATTTGCCTCGCGGCCTTTGGTGAAGTGATAAACCCAGCGGCACTGTCTGGTTTTCTACCCCCTTATTCTGGTAGTTACGAGCAACATGAAAGGTATATGATATAGGTATATGTGACTAGTAGAGATGTGGTATAGGCTTACTCTTCTCTACATCTCTAGCAAGTTTGGTGATGATAGCATGCTCAGGGGCTTTGCAATTAACTCAAAATCGTCGAAATGGGAATTTTCCTAGTGACTAAACCCCGGTTCCCCGCAGCTAAGTATACATGTTGGTAATGCCCTGTTCAAGCCCTAATGATATATACGATATAGGTATATGTGACTAAACCCCGGTTCCCCAGGGCTAAATATACATGTTGGTAATGCCCAGTTCAAGCCCTAATGACATTGAAATTGAAAATGTACATTTCATAAAAATAATCAAAGAATCCTTGGCATATGTTAGAACTAATCATACAGCAAATTGGTGAACGCTATTGCCTGTAGCAACAAATTAGATACCGCAAGCTTTTCTGAAATCACTAAACGGATGAAAGATAAAATCTCTTCGGTTCCAATGGCTACCGTCATGGCGCTTCATTTATTAAGCCCGTGCTTGTTATTTGCCTGGTGACGGCGTGATCTCTACATTCCGCTCCATGAATCATTCTCCATCCTCTCTCCCCTACCTGCTCTCCCTGTCTCCTCTGCTGTCTGAACACATTTCCTCCCTCAACGCCTCCTCTCTTTCTCACAGTTTTCTTCTCATCCACAGGAAAACTGGATTTTCCACCTAATCCTATTACCCCCTGTGATTCCACAGAGTATCATTAAAAGCGCTCAGCACATCAGGGGAGCGCAGGGGGCAAATCTGTCAGTGGGAACATAAAAAGCCAGGGAATAGGAAGGAGAAAGGGATGCTGAACTACCTGTAGAGGTGTTAACGGTAAATAAAAGAATAATAATAATAAAGGAAAAAGAAAACGCGTGGGGATTGATTGGAGAAATAAAAGCAGCTGGGGTGGAAGCTTTTGTTTGCAAAGAGAAATACAGATATTCAGCTTTGTAGAGTAGGGGTGCTCCTTGTCATAAGCCTCTTGCTCCCAGGCCTTGGTTATTGTAACGAGTGAGTTATTGCCCCTGGGGGGTGCTATTAATGGCATGATCTGATTCTCACACAGAGAGCGGCAAGCGGTACCCGTCAACTCAGCCTCTCAGCCAGAAGCAACCACACAGCTGCATGTCAGCTGCAAACTGTGCAGAGGTGGGAGGGAAGGAGAGAAAATATATGCCAACCACAGAAAGAGCGAGAAAATCAACATATTACCGAGAGCCGGCATCTGGTCTACGTGAGATTAAAGGGTCAAACCTGTGAAATTTATTTACAGCTTTAAATCCTCGGTGGGTGATAAATTTAAAGAACCGAAAGGCTTTTAAATAGTGGCCTTGCCTCCCCGGGCAACAAAAAAAATGAATTAGCAATTAAGGCCCGGGATGGTGGCTTTACCCAACTGCCGCTGGGACAACCTACGCACTGCTGGGCATTGTTGACAATCTCTGGAAGGTAGTACGCCGTGCGACTGTGTGCTAGAGATGTCGAATCTTTTCAACTAGTTGATTTTGTGAGTAAGGCTTTGTCCCTACTTAGGCGTTCAGCGTGCGACGATTGGGGGGAGGCTGATCGAACGCAATGGGGCGTGATTGAACAGGCGATTTCAATTTATATTTTAAAAAACGCCCCCTTGATCGCACCCATAGAGAAGGAATGGATGCGATTTTTGATCGCGTTCACACATAATCAAAAATCACGTCCATTAATGTCTATGGGCGCGATCAGGGTGATCTTAATCTGGGGAGCCGCAATTCTGATCGCAGGTCCAGATAGAAAAAACTATTTGGACAGAGCTTCTTCTGGTACCAAATCTGGGGTTGCTAGCCCCAGGGACTTTAGAAGCACATAAACTGTTGGCAAACATCAAGTAAAAAGGTATCATTTTATTGGAGTGCGACACAACAAAAGAATAAAGCATACATAATAAAATACAGGTTATGAGTAACCTGAACAACAAATCATATATAAAAAAAACACACAGAGCTTCATGGTCATGATCCTAGGTAAATTTCCCAACACGTTTCACCCTGGTAAAAAGGGCTTCGTCAGGAGTAAGGTCAAGGGTACAATGGTCACCCTAGAAGCAGAAAAAACTTTTTTGTGTCCTGTGGTGTGGGGGTGTGGCCCGGTCCAATATGTGGGGGAGATCACCTGGTTCAATATGAGCTTAATCACAGTCAAACGGGTCCTTATAGTGGGTAGAGGGGATTTTGCAGATCTGGCAAAAGGGTCCATTTCCTCAACCCTCCCTGTGTAACAGTAGTTCCTATCCACCGCACCCCATACCAAAGGCGGTGGGGTTGAGGGGAAGAAAACCACCGGAAGCCGTCCGGAATGCGGCCGGTACCAATGCGTACCAGGTCCACCTGTCCACCTTGTGCAGTATATGAATTCCTGAATGGGTCCCCAATCCTAGTGGTCAGTCTGCGTTTAATGGGCAACAGAAGTCAGAAATGTCTTTTCACCAAACATCCAGAATCTGGGGTGGAACAGCATGGCTCAGCGGTGAACACACCTGATCGCAGGTCCAACCACGTCTGGGCCCGATCGTGGCCTTTAGTTGAAGTGGAGACAAGCCCATTCAACTAAATAGAAGCGATCACAGCGCACAATGAAAATCACGTCCGCCCCAAATTTCTAGTTGAAGTGGGAACATAGCCTTGATTGTAAAGCCTCTGAACATCACCAAGATTGCTGGAGGTATAGTAAGGATTGTGAGCACATTTAAAAAAAGTATTGCCCAAGCACCGTAATGGCAAACCCATGGCACATGTGAGCCCACTTGCTTTGCATGTGTAGACGGATGGTAGGAACGAAGCTCGGGGTGACATTGCATTCCATGGCTGGTGAAATGCAAACAGACATCTTGTTGCCATACTGCTTATTCACCAGGAAATTTGAGGTATTGGCCTATCTTTGTTTTATTGTCTTGTTGACTGTTAATGTTACAGAAAACTTTAATAAAAGTTGTTTTATTGATCGACACTTGACTCCTGAACTGTGTCTGTAATGACGTCATAATGACTAGTCAACTCGACTATGACAGCATCATAAAAAAGTACAGCCACGGTCTGGAGACTGTCTATTAATGAAGATACAGCATTGATGCTGCCATGGTGGAGGCCGCAAGTTCCTGCGTTAGGAATTTTGGCCAGTAACTGCATCTTACTGGCAAAAAATCTGCATCTCCCATTGTTTAAACGAAAACCCTGGTATGTAGGTTAAATTGTCGTATTGGCACTGTAAGATAAAAAAAAGTGTGTTAAGTGTTTCCGTTCGGGCATTTGGCCTCAAAAAGGTTCGCCATCACTGCTCTAGCATATGGAGTTTTTGCATAAATGAAATGAAAACTTTTTACTTAATTTGAACTTAATTTACTCAAAAACTATTTGTGTTAGAGTAGTACTTTTTTGTAGTATACCCAGGTCCTATCTCTACCTCTCCAGCAATTTGGTGATGATACCAGCTTAGGGGCTTTGCAATAACTCACAAAGTTGAACTAGCCAATTTGTCAAAGACAAGTTCGACCTTCTCTACCGTGTATGTATGACAATGCTGTAATAAATATAAATCTAGACCTGCAGGAGATGGGAACCTGTTAGGAGAGAAACTACACGCAGGGTCATAATAGACAAGGCAATAAGAGCAACAGGGAAACATCTATCTAAATCCAGTATTGTTGTAATGGCTGCTATTTTAAAAGTGCACTTACCCTCATGGCTTGATTCACCCCTATCTATATTTACACATGTTTGGCAATATATATGAAAACTATCCATAAAATTTACATTAACCAATGGGTCTGTTGACATGAAAAGAATTTTATTACACCTAAAGTGAATAGGTGTGAACCAGGCCTTGGCTGGCAACTACTGGAGCATCAAGTACTCTTAAAAAGTTATTAAATATGATAAAGAAATTTGACTTTATTAATAAAAAAAGATATTTATTCAGTAACCTGTATGTATTTAATTTCCTTAACCATGCCCTCACTCCTTTGTTGGGTAGCCACCCCACTGGAGCCCGGTTTATGAACAGTGATTTAACAGTGAACTACAATTAGATAACATTAGCCACACAGTGATACATGGAAAGATACCTCCCACTTACAATTTGGACCTGGACATTAAGAGTGCCACTAATAGACTGACCCATTAGTCTTTGCAGGCAAATACATTGGACTACACCTATCTTCTAATTTTTTGCTGGGCTCCCAAAACAGAGCACATTCTACAAGGGGGGACTGCAAGGAACAGAGAGTAGATCAAGAGGAACTCTGTCTGTGATACAGCTCTGGGGTAGACCTGGATCCTTCTGAATAGGAAGCACTACTCTAACCTGGGATAAGGTAGGTTTGCAACCGTTTACCAATTAAAATACCATGCCACCTGGGCTCAGGGGCAGTAAGAGACTGTACATATACTTTTCTTGTGTGTTGGATTCTTACTAGCTAGCAGAGACCTAAGTATAGGCTATAAGACAAAAAATAATCTTTATTGTGGGGACAAGCTGCACCGCATAGGACGAACCACTAAAGGAGGTGTCAGGCCATATCACCTAACTGCGTGTTTGGCCCGAATTAATTCGGGATGAGTTTCATGATGGATGAAACTCAACCCGAATAAACTGAGGGGAATTGTACCCGTTCCCCATATTCTGCCTGTGATTGGAAGCATCGGCGTGTATGCCATTGCTTCTGCCTCTGCCCCCCTGTCACCCCGGTGACAGAAAGGGGCGGGGGTAGGCGGCACCGTAAACCTCCATATAATTGACGGGGGTGACCGTGGAGTCATGCAGGGGACCTCCAGGTGGGCAGGAAATCGCGCGGAGCATATTGTGCTTGCCCGTGGCACGCTTTAAAAAAAAAAATGTGCCACGTGCATAACGCCCAGGGGGTTGAAGGAGCAAGGGAGCAGTATTTAATAGAAATCACAGTAGATAGTCACTAAGGGGTCAGAAAAATTCCTCCAGGATATACCTCACAAAATAGAGCATCAAAGCAGAGACAATGACCTATATTTTCAAGGTGTAAGCATATAGCTGTATCCTGCCAGTTCACGCATGCCACATTATTGAAGGATTATACAGTGCCATTGAGCCCTGTACCGAAGGCACTTGCTGGATTGCAGAAAAGCCTCAGTAACCCAGAGAGTTAAAGAAGAGTTCAGCAGTCTGGGTTAGCAGAGGTCATTGTGTCCATCACCCCCAGGGGCCCCAACCTCAATACAGTATTTAAGTTGAAGACAAAGCTAACATTGGTGATCATTGATTCATTTCACTGGAGTCCAGTGGTAAGAATGAACCACATTGGTGGTCAACAGAAAGAATGTTTCTCTTACATACATTAATATTAAAATGTATTACTTGCTGGACAGACAAGTGGCCCCACTGACCAGCTAATATATTAGCACATTTGGTATACAGTCCTACAAAGAATGATAAATGTGCCTAGTTTCAGTCATGGGATGGTGCGAGATAAAAGGACAGATGGCTGTATGGTTACATAATGCCACTTGTTTGTCTCTTTCCACATTATTTGTACTAATATTCTATCAGGCGGGGACCCACGGCCCCAGTGTGACAAAGGTTCCTTTTTCTGCAGTGTAAATCTAGTAGCTTGTGTATTATTACGCCACAGCACAGCTGTTCTCTAAAGATGTGTGATGACCTCCAATGACTTGCTTACCAAACAGACCACGCAGAGTATTAAAGTTGTCATGGAAGGAGGCAAAGCGACAAGAGAACATTATACGGAGGATGATGGAAAAAGCTTCTCTGAGATGTAGATTATTGAACTGATTTCTGTAAGAACTCATGTGGCTAGCAAGTAGCATCTGGTGAAGAAACATAGCGACTCGAAACTTTTTCCTAAATGAAAAGAGTTTTATCTTCCCAAAACTTTCATGTTTCATGAGTC
Organism: Ptychadena robeensis; assembly: GCA_036250615.1. Classification (NCBI taxonomy): domain Eukaryota; kingdom Metazoa; phylum Chordata; class Amphibia; order Anura; family Ptychadenidae; genus Ptychadena; species Ptychadena robeensis. Next base: position 112,998,401 of record CM070037.1, on the reverse strand, counting down.
ATGGTATTTGGTCTGTAGATGGGGTCAAACAAATGCCCAATGGGTGCTGCCATATGTATTGTGATGTCAGTAGCCATGGGAGATTCCCTCTGCAGTATTCCCCTTCACTCCTTCTCTGGCTGTAATTTAAAGGGTTATTAAGCTATGGGACAGAGAGGGTTAAATCCTTATGTAAAAAAATAACTATTCTAACTGACAAACAATTCATAATGGATAAAGGCATTTTATAAAAACAGCTTTTTACCCTTTAACCTCCTGGGCATTGCGCTCATGGCACATTTTTTTTAAAACCACGCCACGGACAACGGTCTATGGCGCCACCTACCCCCGCTCCCTTCACGTCACGTGGCGTGATCCGGGGCAGACCCGGGAGCATTGGCAATAATGGCAAAAGGGTGCCCATACATGTTGTTAAGATCGACAAAAAGTGATACATTTTCTGCCCGATTGGACCACGTCACAGCAGCACGTGATTTTTCAGTGAGCTGCTTTGAAAATTCACATAGAAGATCACTGAACGCCCCCAGTGGCCACCCGCGATATTGCACCACCATGTGTTTCATGTGTTGGATACACACTGAAAAATCACGTGCTGCTGTGACGTGCTGCCGGGTTTTGCTGAGCCCATTAATCAGGAAGTGAAGAGGAATGGCTGATTATATTCCTAAATTGCTCATTACAGGTACGTTTTGGGGTTTTTTCACTGCATTCCTCCCTATTATTGGCACTTCTAGTGTCATTCATGAAAACATAGATTCCTGGTGGTAGGTCCGCTTTAATGAATAGGCGGCTTGTAGCAGACTCATTGCAGTGTGGTGACGTCATCACTACAAAACTGACAGGAATCCTGTGTGCTCCACTAAAGGCCCCCATACACGTGTCGGATTCGCACCGGATTCCGGCACGATCGATTCTGGGCGCGTGCACGCGGAACGATCGTGCCGGAATCGCATGCAGCCCACCTTGTCCGATCGATCAGGTCCGATCGTTCAGGGGCTCAGAATCGGATCCGACGGAGAACCAACATGTTGGTCTTTCTCATCCGATTCTGCCCGGATCAGGGGGAGTTGCCATTTGTGAGGTGGAATCGCACACGGAATCGTGCCGGAATCCGCTCGGACAAGGTGGTATGCTGCGATGGATACTCTTAATTGGCCGATTGATCACACCTGCGATTCCCGGCAGAATCGCCGGAATCGATCGGATGATGAATCGATTGGACATGGAATCCGACACGTGTATGGCTAGCTTAACACAGATTATAGCCAAATAACTTGGAGGGGGAGAAGACTATCCCTCCAAGTTAACTTACTACAACAGGATCAGCCACAAAAAGTACCGGCAGGATGGCCCTTGCTGTCCGACCTGCCGGCTTTTTGGGTCAAAACTGCAAGGTGGGCAACCCTGTAGTTGTGGGTGACCGACCACCATGTGTTTGGCGTGAGGGTGCACGCTGGTCAATCGCCTGCATCTACTGCTGGAAAACGGCACGTTTATGGCCGGCTTAAGAGTTCATTATTAATGTTTTACTGCTTCTATGAGAAGCTATAAGTGGTCGACTATATTTTGTACCATAAGACCAAAACAGAGATACATGCTTCTTGGAATCCAGCCATGGGCAGCTAATTAGGGACTTGTGTTGGCTACTGAGACTGTTCAAAGAGCTAACCATATGGATTTTAGATGTCAGTATTATTGTTTTTCATTTATTTCAGACAACGTCATGTTCTTCTTGCTGTGGGTTGTAATGTTTCAGCTAATTAAATGCGGCAGAAAGAGCATTAATTTCCATTTTCTGTGAATGTGACTGCTACCTCTTATCAAATCAGTTCCCCTAATGTCTTAAGTAAAACGTAATGCATTTGCATATTTTTTATTACTTCATAATGGTCAGGTATAAAAAAAACAAAATAAAAAAAACACATTAGTGTGTTTTTCGTTTAATGAATTCCTCCCCTTTCTTTCAGATCCAGCATCATAAATTGTACCCCAAACATTCCAATGGATACATGTACTCATGGTGTCCTACAGTAGTCCTCACAACATGGCTTACCCCAAGATTTTAATGGGAATGTGGTGGGCATGCACAGTATGTTGGAGAAAAATCAAGATCTATAGGGAGAAGAAGTATAGTGACCCGAGAAAGGGCCACATAACTTTATAATATGTGCTGTATTATTCGTCTGTATAGTGCTTATAAGTTGGTGTGTGTCCCCTTAAGGGTTGCACCTGTTGTTGACAAGTTGCTGGAAGCATGAGTCATGGCTGAGTGTGTTTTTCTCTTTCCCTCCAAAAGAAGTAGCTAAGCTAATCTGCCCAGTTATTATTATTATTATTAACATTTATTTATATAGCGCCAACATATTACGCAGCGCTGTACAATACATTAGAGTGGAGATACAACACAATATAACAAACAGGTACAGGTAATGGCACATGAGGAGTAGAGGACCCTGCCCGGCCGGGCTTACAATCAGTTACAGGTCTTAAGCCAGCCCCTGTCTAAGGACATAAATAGTCCTTAGACAGGGGCTTCTTTTGTCAATTGTCCCTTGATGACCACAATCTCAGCACTGGATCTAGGAGAAAAGTCCAACCAACACCCAGCCAACAGGTTCCAACAGCTTGGTAGCGACTACTGAAACATCTATCCCCACAACTGAACCCCTTCTATGCCCTCGGGAGTCTGAGCTGTATGTATATACTCCAAATAAACTGTAAATAGCCCCCTACCAGGACCTTCGCTTTATTGGGGTGTGAGCTCAGCCTGTCAAAAGAATATGAGGACATCCATCTCAAGAACCTGGTTGTGTGAGTAGCTTTACACACTGTACTCACCCAACACAACAGAAGTACAGTATTTTTACTCTACAGGGTGCACTTTTTTCCACTCAAATCAGGGGAAACCAACTATTTGCCTTACAAAGTATATACAGCCACAGAGAGCTCTTCCGAGCTGAGTACAAAGCCAAGAGTGAGGCTCTGTGTCTGTGGGCTGTCAGCAGCCCCCTTGCTGCTGAGTGCACACAGCCTCTCCCACTCCAAGCACCAACATCAGAAGGCTGTGGGAGGGACAAGGATCATCCATGCCTAATGAAACAGGAATTGGTGAGTTACTAGATTGTATGTATTGTGGCAAGTTGGGGAATTGCTCGTGGGCTGCAGGGATCGCGGTTCAAAAGTATCAGGCAGAAACACTATCCTTCAATGCAAAACTCCGGCATCCGCTGGTGGGCTTTTATTGTGAGCCAGATTAACAAGTCCAAAAACAATACAAAACAAATGAACAGCCCGGCTGGGCAACTAGCTGCCTCACTTGCAGCAATGCAGTGTTTAAATCAGTACCTTGAGGCTCAGTCCATGCTTTTCCCAGCTTGTCTGCAGCAAGCTTGTGCAGGTTCCTCTACACACACTCCCAGTCAGCTAGCAACTGACCACTCTTTTTAAATCACACCTGACACCTGTGTGAACAAATACCAGACCTGGACCTGGTGGCCAAAAGACCCTCCCATCTCTTCCCTTGGCCGGCTCCAGGGCCCTAAACTCTGGCTCTCACTCTGAGCCCTTTTACAGAAACAGAACATAATGTTTCCCTGGAGCCTTACTGCAAGAAGCGCCTAAACCTAGGTGCAATATATGCACCATCAAGCACTTTCCCATGCAAATATTGGGACACCCTGTCACAGTACGTATATGCCTGTGTGTCTTTATGTGTGTGTGTTATATGAATGAATGGCTCTGTGTTGAAAAAATAGAGGCTTGTAATTATGTCTGCCAGAGTTCATTGTCCTCAAGGTACCATATGTGCTGGGTAACAACAAGTCACAGCATATTGTCCTCAGGTGTACTGTCCATAATGGTTTGAATTCAAATGGTTGGGATTGTTGGTATAAATTGTAGTTTTAAAGGCAATTTTCAGGTCCGCCTCGATAACGTTATTGATGACGCCAGGGAGGCGTGGGGGTAGCAACATCGTGCTCCATTTTCTGAAGGCAGCATTGCTTATTTACAGCACATCCCCCGCATCAATGTTGACACATAGGATGTGTAGGAGGGCTTGAAATCCCTCGATTGCCCGTGGCACCAGTGAACCGCCTCAGGACTTCTGATAAACAGCTTTTCTGTAGCTCCATCTTTACCCAGACACACAAGAGTTTTAGTCATTGTTCTTGGATATTGTTCATATTAGTACTAGACATTGCTAAACAAAAAAGTCAAAGAGGAGACATGAGAGCTGAAGAGCGAGCTGGTGTTTTGTGAGGTGCTTGTGTGTTGACTGGTAGTTTTGTACATTTGCCTTTTTATTTCACTGATGAGATGTAAGATGTCATCAGCGCTCGCATTCCTCTTAGCACGTACCTGTCCTGTGAACAGGGATGTCAAGCTGAGAAGTATTCAGAGAGAAAACACACTGACAAAAGCTGCAGTGGTAAGAGTTTTAGTTACTGAGTGGGCTATCGTTTTAATAATGTTTTCAGCACTTATTCAAGATAAAACAAATGTAAGTACATTTGAACTTTAATATTTAAATTACTACAGTTGCAAAAAAAAGTATGTGAACCCTTTGGGATTACGTGGAGTTTTGCATGAATTGGTCATTAATGTGCTCTGATTTTCATCTACTGTATTTTTCGGACTATAAGACGCACCAGACCATACGATGCACCCAGTTTTTAGGGCAGGAAAACCAGAAAAAAAAGATTTAATACGTTTTCACATCAATTGGGATAATGCAATGAATTTAATGGATGCAATATTCAATTCAGCCAGAAGGTGTCACTAGCAGCAGTACACTCTTAGCTTAACTTCATACTTCACACTGATCGGCAGGAGGAAAGGGGGGGGGGGGCTGGGCTGTCTTCTGCTCTGCTCTCCTCTCCCGATGTTACTGATTCTGTGTCTGGGGGGCAGCAGAGTGATTGCTGTTCCCACGGACAGAAGAGATAGGTATAGATGCAAGTTCATCTATACATCTCCCTTCATTGCCTATGCCAGTTCAGGGCTGGCATAGGCAATTCCACAGTTCAGATGGGAGAGCTGGCATCAGCCGGCATCTCTCATCTGACAGCTCCTCCAGCTAATCTCCTTGCCGGGAGTGCTGGCGGGATAGCCAAGGCCGCGGGGGTCGCACATTTGGACCATAAGACGCAGGTACTTTTTGCATCCAATTTTGGGTGTAAAAAGTGCATCTTATGGTCCCAAAAATACAGTAAGTCACACCAATAGAAAAACACAGTCTGCTTAAAATAATACTATACAAAATACTACACATATGTTTTCATGTTTTGATTGAACATAACATGTAAACATTCACAGTGCAGGGTGGAAAAAGTATGAGAACCTTTGGACTTTATAACGGGTTGACCCTCCTTTGGCAGCAATAACCTTAACCAAGAGTTTCCTGTAGTTGCAGATCAGACCTGCACAACGATCTGTAGTAATTTTGGACCACTCCTCTTCACAAAACTGTTTCAGTGTAGCAATATTCAAGGTATAGCTAGCTATACACTCTGCGATAAAAATGATGATCTATTAAAACAGACCAATGTATCCCGAAGTCGGAGTCGTTTTAGATCGTCATTTTCGGTAAAATACTACCACATGGAAAATCCAATTTTGGATGGATTTTTCTGGTTTTATCGAAAATGTCATAAAAAATAATCACCGTTTAATCACCAATGTGATTTTAAAATTAATTTAAATGTAAATAATAAAATAATAAATATATATATATATATAATTTTAATTCTACAGATACAGATGATATTCTATATTCTATTCTATATATAGATGGTATTTATGTATACATGCTGTGTACTACCATACTACATATACTAATACATTCCAATACAATTGTAATATAGCTTTACATCAAAACCTATAGCTAAAAAACAAGATTTTGGGAATGTATGAATACCATGACATTAGGAGGTGCTACACTGAATGTATGTGATCGTAAAAAATGAATTTACCATCTAATATCATAAAATAAAATATACACTACAACTTTAAGCTCCCTAGCGCTCTTGCAAGGTCCAGATTTCTGTACCAAAAGCGCACCATAGACTCTAATGGAATTGTTTTTTGTGTTGTAGGCCTGTAACTTCCACAAATATGTCCGTACAAGGGTCTAATAGACATCCTGACTATAATAATGTTTGAAACACACAATTATGATAAAAAAGTACATTATCAAATGTATCATTTGAATGATAAAATCTCTTGAATACTTATTTGGTATGAAAGATTTCAGAACAGTATTTATGTTTGTTTATAATAACATTTTTATTACAATTGGAAATGTGTTTTGTTTTTGTTTTACTTTGAATTGTATTGGATACAGTTATCACTGTATCCAATACAATGGCATTTGACCCCCTCTGAGAGGGTTAACTTCAAAGAGCACATCTGGAAATGACAATGGGGGTGATATTCCAGGTGTGCTCTTTGAAGATAGACCAATTTGCATATGAATGTCCCGCGGGGCACAGGGACATTCATATGCAAATTGGCTGGGAGAGGGGTGACATCGCCGGCTTGCTTCAGTGAAGAGGCAAGCTTCAGATCCCCGGGACAGCACAGAGCAGAAGGTGCTGCTGCGGGGATCTGAGCTTAGCTGGACAGGAGCCGTCAGAAGCGCTAGGGGGGTTAAAAAACCTCTCCGGTCAGTTCCAGTAGTTTAAGTAGTCAAGTATATTTATTATTATTATATTTATTAGTATATATATATAACTACTTCTACATTGCGACAACTAGTAAGCTGCTATGCTGAATAGCCACCATGTCAGCGGCAGCAACATGTCGACGACGGAAGTCTTAATATGGTAATAAGCATCATCGGCACTAATTGGTGGGTAAAACACTATGAACTTGCAGTACTTGATATCTCATGGCACAATGCAATATATTGGTGACAATGCTAGATTGTAAAGCCTTTAATGTCCGTTAAAATCACATAAAAAGAAGTTCCATGTAGTTTTCCAAGTTGTTGCCCTTAGCCTATATCAGGCACTCAGATGTAAGATGGAGAGCAGGTGTTAGGTCCCATTGAGAAACCAAACCAGTGATGTATAGACCCCAGAAAGTGATGTCCAACATAAAGCCCCATCCATTGGATGGGCATGTGCCTGCCCTGAAACCTGAATCAGCACGGTGCCACTGAGTGCACATAATGCCACTAAATTAGGGGGAGGGGTGTAAATCAAAAAGGCATAATGCTGAACTGTGGACCCTGTGGCATCTTTAAGCTAGTTCTTTGTGTTAAGAATAGACTCCACTGCAGGAGTCCACTAAATTCTGATTAAGAAACTAAACTATAGTAACAACTGCTGATTGACTTACAAATCTCATATAGATGTACGGTTACAGGGATGGTGAAGACCTCTCTATTCTGAGCTGGCAGCTTTCCACTCTCTCTCCTATAAAGGGACTGATTTATAGTTAATCATACATATTTTTCTCTCCAATATATTGCCCCTATAGTATTGTTCATCTTAGTGATTGGATATTGTTCTCCTATTCATGTGGCGGTTTGAGGATACTAATCACCTGCTATTCAGTTTCTAGCATAGTTACTGTTTGAAACATTACTGTATTATATGTATATGTTGTGTTATATGTATTCCTGTTGCTATGTTTTAGTTGCATGTGCTGTTCCTGATTGTTTCCTGATTAAAATCAAAGTAATGTGGTCTTACTTTTGGATTAATGTCCTGAAGAAGCCTAGTATAGGTGAAACGTTCATACAGGCCAATGTTTCTTACATACAAATTGGTTAACACTTTTGGGCCTCTCCAAGATAAGCCCCTTCCTATCCCCAGAAACCAGGCACTGGTACACATTCTAATCATAGGTGCTGAGCGGCATATGCTAAATTCGAGTTCGCCTAATTTTGCAAATGTTTTCATGGATATGCACGGATATTCGATATTCACAATAGTTTGATTTGTTGACTTTCTACAGCCTTACATTGTGCGTATGTACGCGCGAAGATTCACGAACACGTCTGAGCAGTAACATCACATAGATTTGCATGTATTGTGCATCACATATTATGTCGAATATTCAACATTGCGAATATCCGTCCACACAATTGTCAAAGACGTAATATTCATCGTATATATTCGAATTGCGAATATTCACGCTCAACACTACCCATCATTTCCTGTGTTGACTACTAAAACATCATCCTCTCTGGTCTTCCTCTAACTAGACCATACATGGGCAAACTACGACCCGGGGGCCTGATGCAGCCCGCTTAGCTTTCCTTTCTGGTCCGTTGTTCTGGCTCTCCTCTGCTAATTCATTGCAATGGGAGTACATAATGCCTAAAAGTGTCCAAACATTGCAGTGGGCATGATGCAGTGGCGTGAGCATGTGATGGCGCTGCGGGCCCATTCTCATTACAATAGCAGTACAGGAAATAAAAAAAAACTATGATCACACATGATCATCATGGATGATACCATAGATGTGTGGAAATAGCACACCTATGCCGGGCGGCCATATGCAAACTCTTGGTCCAGCCCCTCAAATTTAGGAAGCCATTGTGGCCCCGCCCTTAAACTAGATCCTCAGCTTTTCAGTACATCATGAATGGTGTTGCTAGACCTTATTCATCTAATCTCTCTTCATCTGCTGCTCCTCTCTGAAAATCTCTACACTGGCTTCCAATTGTCCAGAGAACAACATTGAATGTTCTGTGCCTTGCTTCTATATCATTCCAAACCTCCAGTGCCACATTTCCAACCTGGAACATAAATACACCCCTAACCGCCCCTCCGCTCCTCCAGTGACCTACTACTGACATCCCCACTCATAACATCATCACATGCTCGGCTTCAAGACTTCTCTAGGGCCGCTCCTAATCTCTGAAACTCTCTTCCTCTAGAACACTTTGTTTTAACAATTTCAAAAAAGCCCTGAATGCTCCCATCTTCAGTCTGGCCTACCCACCTTCTTATTCCTGACATCTCCACCATGCCAGACCCATCCCCCCACCAATTGTATACTCTGTTACCTAATCTATTAGATTGTAAGACCCATTGGGCCGGGTCTTCTACTCCTCCTGAGTCATAACCTGTACCTGTGTGTTATCTTGTGTTGTTTCTCAACTTAATATGCAGTGCTGCCTAAAGCCTGCCATACACACGCCGATGTGTGTAGCAGACTAGTCCCGATATCTTTCTGGGATGCTAACGTGATGACGTCATCACGTTAGCACCCCGGTGCATTCTGGGGCCCCTTCAATCGGCCGGGCACCCTTTGGGTGCCGGCCATAAGCTGCAATGAAGACACCAGCTTATGGCATCGGCTTTCATCGGCTCGCGCCGGCCAGAGATTATCGGACATGTCCGTTCTCTGGCCGGCCGAGCAGTGGGGCGACAGGGATCTGTCGCCCCATGTGGGCACATGCCGATTACCGGCCGATTTTTAACCTGACCGACGGCGCGAGCGCGCACGCCCGTCGGTCAGATTAAAAATCGGCCGCTTATCGGCATGTGTATGGCTATCATAAAAGCTTGGCACAATATTAATAATAGATAATATTGTACTAGCGCCACGTGTGTAAAGACTTATAACAGGGGTGCACAAAACTTTTTTAGTGAGCTCCTCAGATGAGTACGAGGAGATGGTGTTTGGTACTCACCACATATGTATGTGGTTTCCCTCACTGTCCTCTGCATCAGCTTCCTGCATGAAAGGTTCTGCTGCAGATTAGAGATGGTCGAATTTTTTTTCAAAAATTCGACCATTTCGACGGTTTCGACTTAATTGCAAAGCCCCTGAGCATGGTATCAACACCAAACTTGCTGGAGATGAAGAGAAGGGTTGGGGGTATACTAGAAAAAAGAAAGTGTGTCTGTAACACAAATAGTTTTTTCACAAATTAAGTCAAGTCAAAATTTCGAAAATCGGAATTTCGACTTTAAGTTTGAACTTAATTTATGCAAAAACGACATGTGCTAAAGTTAAACTTTTTTTTTCCAAATGTTCCTCCAACCCTTCTCTATATCTCCAGCGATTTTGGTGATGATACCATGTTCAGGGGCTTTGCAATAGGCTCACAAAGTTAGCAAGTCGAAAAATTCGACCATCTCTACTGCAGATGGACCTCCCTATTTTGTTTGCAAATTAGCTGTCTCCATCCAGCTGGCCTTGGGGTCAAATGTAACTCTTACAGTAAAAATGGCTTGAACCCCCAGATCTCATAACTCAGTAGTACAACCCTGAAATTTTTGGGTTAGTAACCTGAAAATGTCAGGAGACTACCTGCAGTCCAAATGTCAACCTTTTATAGTCATATTCCAACTGTCACACAGTGCTTTCCTCTTGTCAGCTTTTAAGGCCCCCAAACATTCCGGCGCGATGGATTCCGGGCGCGTGCACGCGGATCCATCGTGCCGGAATCCCCTGCAGCCCACCTTGCCCGTCCGATCGCGTCCGATGGATCGGGGGCACAGAATCGGATCCGAGGAAGAACCAACCTGTTGGTCTTTTCGGGTCCGATTCTGCTCTGATCAGGGGGCGTTGCGGTCAGGGAGGCGATCCATCGGACACGGATCCCTCCCGGATCCGGCCGTACAAGGTGGGCTGCCACGATCGGATTCCCTAATTGGCTAATCGTTCTCACCTGTGGATGCCGGCGGAATCTGGATGCCTGAATCCATCGGGTGCTGAATCGATCAGCCAGGGAATCCGTGCCGTGTATGGCTAGCTTTACTCTTCCATATGCCTACTCTGACTTCCCCCAGATCTCCAACATCCTTAGAAGTCCAATCTTTCTTTTTTATTATTAATTTACATTCCTAATGTCACACCCCTAACTGCAACCTTTCATAGTTATTCATGTTTCCCTGCAGTTATCCAAGTGACATAAATTGTATACATGTAATATTTAGCTGCGGCCGCCCAGACACGGAGCGCCTCCAAGTTGTTAGTACACATATGAGCTGTGTAACAATAATGCAGGTATACAGAGCTAGTTTTTGGCCCCTTTTGACTACCAGAGTATCACTTATGTTCACCCCTGGGTATAATGTTTTTCTATGCAATTTATACATTTATATACAGTATAAGTCCTTTCAATGCGGTAATTTACTTTACTCTCCCTGTTGGCATTTGGTACTTATGTTATGTTAACTCCTATAATTCCCGCCAGTCGGCGTTGTTGTTCAAAGTTTTTGTTTCGAGTCATGTCAATTAAAATGTTTTTATTTAAACTGATTTTGTCTGTTAATTGTGACTAAGATACATCAGCTCATATTTCATGAGCAATTCAAGCAGAAATGTTGAAGGTTCCCTTAGGCCTCCTGAACTTTTTCTAACATCTCTATTGTAAAAAATTAGATTTTGGACATGTGAAGTGTAAGAATGCACAGTGCAGTCCTGGCGAATAAAACATAAAAGCCCAGAGGCAAAAACAATGCATTTCTCAGCCACTTGAGGTCTTGGGAATAAAAAAAAGGAAGTTTTATGAAAAATACCACATCAATTAATAAAAAATTGATAAAATATAAATGTTTGCCTTTCTAACATTCCCACAGCTCCGTACTTAGCATGACTCAATTCTAAATATAAGTTAACCAACCAAATATTAGTACCCTGTTTCCCCGAAAATAAGGCATCCTCCGAAAAATGGCACCCTTACATTTTTGCCTCATGCTGAAATAAAGGCATCCCCGCAAAAATAAGGCGCCCCCGAACATACGGTACTGTAACTCTGGACAGGGGGGGATCAGAGGGGGCATTCAAAATGACACAGGGGGCTCAGAAGTGGTTACTTAAATGGTAATCCCCGCTCTGAGTCTCCTCCTTTTTTTCCCCTTTTGATCCCCCCTTTGTCATTTTAAGTGTTCCCCCACCCTGATACCCCAGTGCTGTATTCTCCTTCATGGAAAAATAAGACATCCCCGAAAAAAAGACATAGGGTATCTTTGGGAGCAAAAATTTATATAAGACACTGTATTATTTTTGGGGAAATACAGTAACTGTTTCAGTGGACAAAATGGTGTGCTGTAAATTATTTGGGTAGATAATGGCTTGTTTATTACATTATTATTTTGAGTGTTTTAGCACATTTGCATTTCATTTAAATTAATAAAGGGGTTTTAAACCCTGAACAAAAAAAAAGAAGCCTTTTTTCTATGATGTTAATAGTAAATCTCCAAATACCCCCAAATAAATTATTCTGACTTCTGTAGTTTCCCCCCATTAAATTCATGGCATTAGGGTATTGGAGAAGCTGTCAACTAGGGGGGTGGGGGTTACTATTGATGAAAAAAGAAGATGCCTCTCCTCCTACATCTTCTTCTTCTCTTTCCCCCTCCACACACACCACCTCCATCCCTGTCCAGCCACTTTTCAGCAGCTTGGGCGGCTGTATCGAGGAGGGTGTTGGGTAAATGGCCCTGCATGGCATATGTCAGTGGTTCCCAAACTGGGCCAGGGGGGGGGGGGCACGAAGGTATTCCAGGAAAGGCACGAGACCTCATTCTGAACCTGTGTTTGAATGGGGAGGGGGGCTCAATAATGTTCCTTAACCTCCCTAGCGGTTGAGACGAACCCTGTTCGTTCGCCGATCAGGGTCCTCTCAACCGCAGGGGAAGCCGGCATCAGGGAGACCCGGTGCCTCCCCGGAAAGCTGCAGCAATTGTCTTCATCGCTGCAGCATTTCCGGGTTTTCCGCCTTAGACCTCCATGTTAATGGAGGAGCGCCGGCTTTCCCACTCACGCAGCTGGTGTCTGGCAGCAGCTGAAGGAGCTAATCGCCATGGAACAGTTTTTGTGGAATTGCCCAGAAGACCTCCAGCAACATCTCCGTGACCGGAAGCCACAGGGGGCTTCTGCAACCGCCGCCCTGGCTGATGAATACTCCAACAACCGGACGTCAGAGGCCCGAAAACCTGTAGGCTGGAGGGGGGGTAAGACACCTTCGGCTCCTGCTGCCCCTGCCCCTAGGCCCAAGTGGGCACCAGCCCCTGCTTCATCGTCTGCATCTGGAGGGGAACCCCGACTGTGCCATCTATGCAAACAGCCGGGACACTTCAAGGCCATGTGTCCCCAGCGCGCAAGGGGCCTGTCCCCGTCATCAACCCGGAAACCGTCCACTG
>CM070037.1:112922833-112935315 GCA_036250615.1 Ptychadena robeensis | reverse complement strand
AACATGCGATGTTCGCCGCGAATAGTTCGCCGGCGAACAGTTCGGGCCATCACTACTTACTAATAAGTACACAAGGGGTTAAATACAAAATGTAAGTCATGGGCCACGTCATCAGATATAACGATCAACCTTTTTAAACGGAAAGAAATTTAGGTTTTCCTTAACCTCCAGAGAATTTGCCCCAAGTTTGGGGGTAAGTTTGCTGACCCTTCAAACTCACCCTGAGCTACACTCAAGGATATTCACCTATCCGCAGAAATGGAGAGTATCTACGGAGATGCCGATCTTTTCCAGGTCTGCCCCTTCAGCGGCATCAACCACCCTGAAGAGGCTGACCCAGAAAAGATTGATGAATACTTCACTGCCATCACCGCAGGCTGGGGGTAGGTGAGTATACCTGTGTAGCTCAGGGTGAGTTTGTGGGGTGTAACGGTATCAACCACCAGCGAGGTCCTTCTCCTGTGACCTCCGAGCTTCTGAGCAGCTCTTACAAAAGCTAGTGGTATTATAGCCATTCCCTACAACATGAGACGAGGCTTCAAGTTGAGGGTAAGAAGTAGAACTGCCTTATTGGAAGGATTCTTGGCTTTATATACACATTCCCCGTGCCGGGGGTTCTCCCCTGGGGACCTGATGGAGAACTGTGGGCGACAATACACAGACCACTAGGACCACTTCCACCCGGTCTCCCCGGCATCGGAGATAACTAGCTCAAACATTCAGTCTGTAACACAATCAACAAAACTGTAACACCCCATTGTTTGTGACGGTGCCTGTACAGTTCACACAATGCCCCACCGTCTGAGAGAGGATTAGGCCAGAGACAGTCTACATCACACATCTTTCCAGATGGACAGAGGGCTTCTGTTACATGTAGTGAGGGCAATGCATTGACATCTGTGTTATGGAGATGGCGCCCATTGATCTCCATGTTATGGAGGCGGCGCTGTTGACTTCTATGTTATTGAGGCAGTGAAGGGGATGTCAGGGGGGGGGGGGGATCACTGAGAAAAAGAACAGCGCAGCGCTCAGAGGGTAAAAATATTGAATCTTTAACAAGTAAAGCATAATACATAGATTGGGTCTATTCAATAGAGGTAGGAATCTGTATAAAGAACTTTGCATTGCCTTCATTTGCTAGCTTGAACTTTTCCACATTCTGATATAACACATATAACTTCTTCATATGCTATTTTGTGATTCACTGTTATTAAAAAAGACCTTTACACTTCAATTTACAGCCGATGTAATTTGCATAAATTATCACACACAACAATGTTGCTTCCTTGCAATATGGCAACCTAAGGGTGTTATATACAGAAGTCCCTACTAGTGTTGAGTTTGAATATTCGATTTTCGAATATTTAGCTCGAATATCGCTATTTCGCCATTTCGCGAATATTCGCAAATATATCATCGGATATCCGATGTGATCGCGATTTTTCGCACTTTATTGCGATTGCTTGCGCTATTATAATCGCAATTTTATAATCGCAATCCATTGCAATGAATGGGATCGCGATTATATAATCGCAATGCGATTTTTTAAAACGGAAATGACGGATATTCTCCCAGTCGAATATCCGAGCTCCATTGACTTGCATGCATTGCGCATATTGGATCGCATTGCGCTTTCTCGGATAATCGCAATTTCGGATTCCGCCAATCTCCATTGACTTCAATGTATTGCGCATATGTGGTCGCATTGCGCTTTCTCGGATAATCGCGATTTCGGATTCCGCCATTCTCCTTTGACTTCAATGTATTGCGCATATTTGGTCGCATTGCGCTTTCTCGGATAATCGCGATTTCGGATTCCGCCATTCTCCATTGACCTGCATGCATTGCGCATATTGGATCGCAATTGCGATTTTCAGATCGCAATTCATGTCGTAAGTGCGGATATTCGAGATTACGAATATGGAATCGAATATTATGGCGGATATTCGAGAAATTACACGAATTCTAATATTGCCTAGTCGCTCATCACTAGTCCCTACTAGTGTTGAGCTTGAATATTCCAATTTCGAATATATTCAGCGAATATCGGCTATTCGAGAATTTGCAAATTTCACGAATATGGCGGTGGATATTCGCAATTTCGAATATTCGCATTAGGATACTTATGGGCAAGGATTGCGAATATATATTCGCAATGCGAAAATAAATAGCACATTCATTTTAAAGGTAATTACGAGGCGATTATAATCTAGATTCGCATTCGCGTGCGATTGCGAATATTCGCAAATATAGAATCGAATATTTGTAGAATAATTTGCGAAATATTCGCGAATTTGAATATTGCCTTTGGCGCTCATCACTAGTCCCTACTAGAGATGGTTGCGAAATTTGGACTATTTCACAACTCAACTGCAAAGCCTCTGAACATGACACAAAATTGCTGGAGATGTAGAGAAGGGTGTGGGAACTAAAAAAATAGTACTGTATTTTTCGGACTATAAGACGCAAAGCAGAAAACCAGACAGTAGATGTCACTAGCAGCAGTACTATTACAGCACAACGTCATCTTCCTGGGAGAAGGGGGGCCAACAGATGCACAGTCTCTCCTCTCCCTCTCTGGCTGGCTGAGCCTGTGTCCGTGGAATCTGCAGATTGCAGTTCCCACGGACACGGAGAGAGGGCTAGATGGCAGTTTATCTAATATTCTCTTCATTGCTTATACCAACAGGGCTCTGGGCTGCCCTGTGTAAAGTAAACCCCAGTTCAACTGCAACCAGTGTGTGGACATTACTTCATTTCTTTATTAAGTATTGTGTCATGGTTATATTGTTCACAAACTGATCTGTGTTGTGCTGGTACCCACTGACCCAAGGTGCCAATCTCCCACTGTCGCCCTGTGCTAGTGTCCTCATTACACGCGCCGCCCAAGATGGCCGCCAGCTACAGCAGAAGAGGAAGGAAAGAACGCCAAAGTGATAAGAGATCTCTCTGCACCTGCTGCCCTGAGTAACGTTGTCCCCAGGGTCCCTCCACTGACAGGCTCAACTTATTCATCCCTTCACCACAACGTTATTTCACCCTAATTCCCCAAAATATATCTAATTTCTAATAATGTTATTTCTGACGCTGGACTAGGAGCTTTAAGCCTTCCATACACACAGCAATTGGCAGATTTTCCCGCTGACCGACGGGCGTGCGTGCTTACGGCCCTCGGCAAAATCGGCCGCCAATCGGGGGTGCCCACTTGGGGCCCCACAGCTCGGCCGGCCAGAGAACAGACATGTCCGATGCTGGCTGATGCCATTAACTTCAATGAAGACCGGCATCTTCATTAAAGCTAATTGCCAGCACACAAAGGGTGCCCGCCAATGCAGGCAGCTCGGGAATGCAGCGTGATGACGCCATCACGCTGCATTCCAGAGCTCATCGGAACTGGTCTGTCGGAACCCAGTCGGTGGGTGTATGGCAGCCTTTAGACTCACAGCTACAAAAATAGGCACAAGTTGCCCATTGCTGTTGTGAAAGCCCCAATGTCTTCTTTATTGTGGAGGATGCCATGCTGAAGCTTGTTAAACAACTGATAAAACTCCAGGCATGTAATTACTGAGATTAGAACCCTAATTTTACTTTCCCACACGGACTCTTATCTCCTATTTGTCTGTTTACCCCAATTATACATATCACTAATTATAAGCTTGGATAAGCATGCCATAATCTACCTAGAGAATAATGAGAAAATCTGAACTGAAGCAGCTATATTTAAACTCGAATCTGTTACAACAACAAAGAGAATGACAGTTTCATGTATATAGTGTATGACGTGAATGATGTAAAAGTTGCATAGTGCCAATTCATTTTGATTTTTGTTCAGATTTGTGATAAAAAGCATGTTTGGTCTTTCCAATTATGGAAACATTGATTTCTAGTTCTACCATGTTCTCGTTGCTGCTCTTTTGTAGTTCTTAATTTTTAGTTGTGAACTACTGTACATGTTTATTGGTAAAACTAAAGCTAAGAACACACTTATAGATTTGGGGCAGATCGATGGCTGCTTCGAGCGCCATGCACGCTCACGACCATCTATCTGGCCCATATTTTATGCGGCCATGCCTGTTTTCAAATGGGACCAATCAAATGCTGAAAACAGGAATATCGGACATGACCGTAAACCACGGTCAATGTTCATTACTTTGCACTTTGTGGATCTCCATGCAAAGCATCGTCGGATATCGTGCACCAGCACAATGATGCCATCACCCTGCTGCCGGCAACCTCGAACGGCTCCTATATCGAGCTGTGTGTTCCCTGCTTAACAGGTTCTTCTAGCAAAATATGGTGGAAATATGTCCCATTTTACTTTTAGTTAGTGTACTGAACATGGGTGGCAAATTGACCCATTTTGTGAACCCCGGTTGTGTTATAATTCACAAGAGAGTTCGGGCATAATTGAAGCTTATCATGAACGAGTAAAAGGTAAGCCACTAACCCTGAAATCAATATTTATGAAGAAGAAATCTCAGCCAAAGGTTGAGACACTAATGGGTGACCAGCCCAGGGAACTTGACGTGGCTGGCAAACCTTTAGTGTTTCAGCATTTAGTTGAGATTTCTTTTTGATAAATCTGGTTGTGTTACGTTGCCAATACACATATCCATGGATTGGACAACCAGGTTTCATGGATCTTCTAAAGCTAGGAACACACAGGTAGATTCCCATGCAATCGACCCCCGATCAATCGGGGATCAAACGAACAGTAATCAATGTGCAATACATGGGCACATCAATTCCTGTTCAATGGGGACCCTGGGGACCCGTTCTCCTAAGCTTGTAGCACGTGTCAATCAGAACATGCTACAAGCTGGGCAGAAGCAGCCTGCCTCTCACAGCTCCCGAGTGAGGAGTGCTGGCAGGAGCAGCAGCTGTTCCAATACTTTCCATGAAGACTCATGTCTCCATGCAAAGTAATGGAGATTTAACAGGGTTTTCCAACATGTTGGAACCCCATTCAATCGAGTTTCTTAGAGTGGGCTCTATTAAACCCTCTCAAAGGAAGGCACACATGGGTAGCTTTGTAAACATTGTGCACGTTCAATCAACGTTTGTGCACGTTGATTGATTGTACTCAAATCTTTTTACAGATCTACAAGTGTGTGCCTAGCTTAACACTGATAAAGTCTGGCCCTAGGTCGATGTGACCATCTCTACTCTTTACTAGTGATGGACGGCATAGGAAATATTTGAATTTGTGATATTTTGCCAATAATTCTTCTCAATTCGATATTTGTAAATTCCAACATTCGTGGTATGACCGTATATTGCGAAAATCATATTCGCAATGCCAATATGATTTTTCGCAATATATGGCTATACAGCGAATATTCGAAATCGCGAATATCCGCCGAGATATTCGCAAATTTTCTAATTGCTGATATTCATGAAAAATATTCGACATTCGAATATTCAAGCTCAACACTACTCCTTGCTAGTGATGAGTGGCATTGGCAATATTCTAATTTGTGATATTTCGTGAATAATTCTACTAATATTCGATATTCAAAAATTCCCGGTATGACCATGTATTACTAAAATAATTAGCATTGTGAAAAATCTTCGAAATGAATGGTCAAGTGCTATGTTTATTTTCGCAATGCAAATATGATTTTCGCAATACTTGAGCTCAACACTACTCCTTACGTCATTTGAAGAGCATTTCAAACTAGATCTGGTGAATTATGGTGAATGGCCAATACCAAATCATTCCCTTTCCCATAAAAAAACCCTTTTGACTTGGACAAGGCCGATGGAGGAAGTGGCCACTGTATACCTGTAGGAAAAAAAACCCCACTTAACCTAAACCTTAACTACAAATAAAAACATGACACAATAATCGGTTTAAGTGGTTGTATTAAAAAGGCCACAGCATTACAAAACCATCCAACATATTTCAAATAATTAAATAAATAACATTCCCTTAACTCTCAATTCAACGTTAACTTCTGAAAAGGTCCCCTGGCAGTGCCCTTAATGATGACTCGTAACTGCTTGTACCGGCCACCAGCCTTACGAGCTCGGTGGGTACTAAAATTCGCCCTGACGCCTCCTTTCTTTTCTCCACTCCCATTGGGTCATTGACCCTTACTTGCGCTCAGGGTACTAATAAAGTGACTGCCCCACCCTGGGGACATCACCACACTGACCTTCACACCTCTCTACCCCAAGGACACTGCCAAGGACCCGCCTGCTGTGACGATGAGCCTGTCGAGACATAAGGCCATAGGCGAACATCTCTTCCTAAAAGAAACAAACAAAAAGTGGACAACTATGTAAAGGGAGGGAGTTTCCGGCCGAAAGGGGACCTTCCATTTTCGTTCCCGGCTTAAATTAGAAAGAACACCACCCACAGCCACAGACGAGGCTCTTCTGCCCAGACTGCCCAGTCAAGCGCCCTGCACCTAGCGTGCTCTGCTCCGTGCAGTCCAGTCTTTTCCTTATGATCTACCTGCCTGTCTATGACCAGACTTGCATTGGGTAGGCCCGCTATTAGGGTTATTAGATTTCTATGGAAACTGTATTCTCTCGTTACTCCTCCATCAACTCTAATAAACTCTAACTGCTCACAATAAATCGTATCATCTTCCTGTATAACTTCCTCTCATAGACTCTCTTATTCGAATAACCTACAATAAATATCATTTATGTCCCTAATCACCTACCTATCGGTATTTATCTAAAGGTCTGTTTCATCATTTTTCTGGCAGAAGTATTTAAAGAAGTCTACATGGTAAAAAAATAAATCCTGCAATATCATCAGACGAAGAAAATTAATCACAATGCTGGGGATTAGACTGCTACATATTTTTTTAGAACCATAAACGTAATGTTACTATATAATGGTGGTTATTGGGGGTCCTGGTTTGTTGTACAAATATGAAATTATTAACTGTTTTCATAATTATTTCCAAGCAGGGAGAGTACACATATAGGAGGAATTACCGTATTTTTGGGGGCAAAAAGTGCCTGTGTTTTATGGTCCGAATGCGCGACCCCCGCGGCCACTCGGCCACTGGTGGTCGCACCTTGGCTTCCCACCAGCTCTCCCGGCCTGGAGCTTAGCCGGGGAGCTGGAGGAGCTGTCAGACGGGCCCGTGTCCGACTTTCCCATCTGAACTCTGTAATTGCCTATGCCAGCAGAGCCCAGAGCCTTGCTGCCAAAGGCAATGAAAAGAGGGATAGATAAACTGACATCTATATCTCTCTCCTGTCCGTGGAAACTGCAATCACTCTGCAGCTCCCACGGACACAGTAACAGCTGATCGGCAGAGGAGAGCAGGGGAGAGTAGGAGACACTCTGCAGATGTCTGCCCCCCTCCTCCTCCTGATCAGTGTGAAGAATGACGCTGTGCTTAGAGTGTACTGCTGCTAGTGACCCCTGCTGGCTGAATTGAATATTGCATTCATTGAATTCATTGCATTTACCCAATTGATGTGAAAACTTATTACATCTTTTTTTTCTGGTTTTCCTGCCCTAAAAATTTTGTGCGTCTTATGGTCTGGTGCGTCTTATAATCCGAAAAATACGGTAATAATCCTACTATAATAGTTTTCATAATGGCTGTCACACTCACAACAATAGTCACTCATACCTACAATATACAAGCAGCAAAACTAGTGATCCTGTACTGGATGCACCAGTTAGTGGTGTTTTAGAATCAGATCATATGTGGGGTAATGCTAATTAATGCAGATCTGCGGGCAAACTAGAGATGATCGATGGAGATGTAGAGAAGGGTTGGTGGTATACTACGAAAAATAAGTATTGCCCTAACACAAATAGTTTTTGCATAAATTAAGTTCAAAGTCAAGTAAAAATTTAGGAAATAGACATTTTTACTTTGATTTTGAATTTAATTTATGCAAAAATTACATGTGCTAAAGAGAATTTTTTTTTTAAATGTTCCCACCACCCTTCTCTCCATCTCCAGCAATTTGTGTGTACCGGAATCGTCCACAGGCTTATTTTGGTGCTCCGAACTAGTGTTGAAGGTAATACATTTCAGGATTTGTTTTCATGTGATAATATTCAATTCTGTCCCACATCTCAAAGCACAAATTCTGCTAAACCAACTGCTGTTCTTGTTTCTTTGTCATTGATCCGTCCGCTTATAGTTTGTATGAACTCATTAGGGAGCAATGCAGGACAAGACAAACAGGTTTGCTTCAACTCTGGAATTATAAGAAGCCCATACATACCGTTATTTTGCTCCCCCTTTGTTCCTCTACTGATACTGAGAAAATAGTCATGTTTCTAATAATGACCTTGTAGTGTAATGTACAACAAGCAAAAGGTAGGCACTGTCCCCTTTACGTTTCTGTCCCATACTCCACCTGAGTATAAAAACCAGGCTTCACCTGTTAGGAGCCATCTCAGAGACGACTGACCTGATGAGATAGGAGTAACTGGGCTAGAGAACTGTAGCCAGGTTCTTTCAATTACTCATACTGGCGCTATCCGGTTGCCAAGTTTCCAGTGGGGTGCCACCTTCTGCCAATTCTGTGCACCCTGCTTGTGCAGATAATGTGCATGGTGGGAAGCAATGCCCCATCCCTACTAAGTAATCCAGCAAATTGTAGGGATGGGAGGGATACCTATAAGTAAGGATTGCCGAACTCCAGCCTGGTCCGTCCACGGACTGGTGTATTGGACTTTTTTTTTAAAAAGTCTGATGTCCACCTGTTCGCGGAAAGATTAAAATTCCTCGCCTGTTCTGGTGTAAGACGGTTTTCTTTCACTAGAGACCTAGTTCTCTACGCAGTCTCAGATGAAATTTTTTTTCCGCTGGCCAGATCTTTCTGCTCCTGATCCGGTCAGCAGAAGAATAGTCACCTTCTTCCTGCTGGTGAACAGGGCGGGTCGAACACCCGTACTGTTGGCTGGGAGAAGAAAAGTGAACATGTTATGAAAGGTGGACAGTTCGGCCATTACTGCGTTCCAAATACTGGGAGTGGCATCCATGTATTGTTCCCTTATTCAGTGAAGGAAAACTTGACAGGTGTGGAGAGGAACCAAGTACTTAATTGGAACATGTTCATAAGATGTAGGCGGTACTGTAGGCATTGAACCACGGATTCCACCTGGAAAATCAAAGAATGTCACTAGACGGGAGCATCTTAAGCATCTTATGCCACCTGAAATATGTTGTCATTGGTCCATATGGATCACCTTAAAAAGAGCACCATGTGAAATGAGATTGTAGGCACATTATCATAAAGTGGACCTACCACCATAAATGCATCACTAGAAGTGCCCCCTCACAGCCCCTCCAGTCTCCGTGGCTCTTATGATGTGTGCCGCGGTGCCCCCGAAACGCACGGCAGAGGTAGACGGGTAAATCTCCAACTCTCTCTGCATTTAAACGAATGAGACATATTTCCCATAGAAACACATTATAAAAGCCCCCAGTGGCCACTCGCGATATTGCACCCTGAGTTAACCCATGAGAGCCTGACAGAAAAAGATGGTATCTCTCATATGATTCCAGGGAACAGCAGGTAAGCATAATTTTAGGATTGTGGAGCGCTATGCCACCATCATACAAGCTCAGAGGTATGTCAAACTTAAATGTTCCATATTTATATTTTTAGACTTTGATATACATCCACTTTAAGGAGGCGTAAAAACCTGGCAGAAAATGTATCATCTATGCAAAACATAAAATAAAAAAATGGCAAAATCAATGCCAAAAATGGTGCGCTGGTCACATTAAGAAAAAGATATAGTGACAGCTACCTGGGTACCGGTCACACATATCTCTATGCCAAATAAAAAATTGCAAGCTCTCAAAAAAAAACTGCTAACCTTTCCAAACTTTCAAGCAATGGCCCGCAGGCTTGTGTTTAGATATGTAAGCATGAGAATGTTCTGAGCAGTTGGCACAAAGTGGGCTAAGTATTTGCTGTAGCACTGCGTGGCACTGAATGGCATTTCTTACGCTCCCTTTCTCCCCTCCAGTTCGCTCGCACAATGCCGATTTAATTAGCCTGTTATCTCACAGTGCCAGCTGCTCTCTCTAACATTGTACATTCACCAGAGAAAAGACACGAGTTGCCCAGCCGAGAGAACGAGGCCGAGGAGTAGAGAGCAACGGAACCAGGAGAGGAAGATAGACAGTCAAAGAAAATGGGACAAATGACTGAAAGAAGGAGAAAGATATTTTGTTGGAGGACTTCAAAAAATATTATTTTGCTGACAGGGAAAAGCCATTTTTGGATACTATTTTTTGATAAGGGAACCTAATACAACCTAGTAACATCATTAAAGGGCAAGTACAGTTCATTTTTAAAAATATTTTTTTTTTCCTTTTTTTAAGGATATGTATTATGTATTTTTATTTTATTTTAATATTTTTAAGCCTCTGCTTCTGAATGTGTTTAAGTGGGGCCGGTTGGGTTGGGTAGTGGTTGTCCATTATTGAGACCCACCTGCAACCCAACCTTGAGACCAACCTCTCAAAAAATGTCCACTTTGCAGGGAGACCCTTGAAAACACAATATATACCACCTGAATGCTTTTATATTATGTAACCCTGTTATATTTCCCTTTTAAGTTCAGGATTACAAGTGGCAGGAAGCATAGTTTTAAGGTTCGATTTTTCTGCTTGATAGACCAAAAAATCTTATTCTGTCGATCGGACGGAAATCGATTCCTGCCCACCTGGTTCACCCAAGAATGCCCATGCGGCCCTTTAGGTGTTCTTGGGTGGCCCCCCTCGGTCCTCCACCTACCTAACTGTTATTGCATAGGAACTCACCTGTCCGCTGTTCCCCCGCTGACAGGTCCTCGCCCAGGATCTTCTAAGGGCGAGAAGAAGAGAAGAGGCGATAAACTTTTGTGATAGGTGTACATAAAAGCCAATCAGTGACCCAGATCTCCTCCTCTTCTCCTCTAGTGTTGGGAGGGATCAGCAGACTGGGGATTGCTTATGCTCCCACTATTCCACCAATGAACGGTGGGTGATTGTATCAAATATATTGCGGCACATAAACTGAGAATCAAACGCTTTGATGATATCTATGAGGCACATACCCTATGATGATGTATATGACACAAAATGTGTATTACCATACTGCAGTGTTCCCTAATGCTTGAAGTATCAATGAAAAAAGTGTTGTGTTATTTAAAAATGTCTTTTAGCTCGGCCTGCTGTCATTTATTCATCATAAAATGCTTATACAAGTCAGTGTAGACTGAAAATATTATGTGCGGCCCTTTATTAATGCCTAGGGCCACACTTTTGGCCCTCCATATCAACTCAGTTGCCCACCACTGCTTTAACCTCCCTGGCGGTTCACTGAGGTGCAGATTTCTTTACCAAAAGTGATACAGTGTTTTGCCTTTCCGCCCCCATCGGAGTCATTGGCGGAAAGGCTCTGTTTGCCTGCAGCTCTGTAGAAATGCTGCAGGCACACAAAGAGCCAGCGGTTGCGCCTGATTCCGGCACGGAAGCAGTTTGATTCACGATCAGACTGCGCCAGTACTTGTTTCGGGCGTAACGCTAGGGAGGTTAAACCGGCCATAGACGCTATGCTTGGCGAGCGTTTATCGAACAATCGGCCGCAGCATGATGACATCATCATGCCATGGTCAATCGTTGGAAATACACCATTTACAATTCGACAACCAATACTTTGCATGAGGACCCTTGTCCCCATTCAAAGTACTGGCGATCGACCAGAGAAAAACGTTTGTTCTCTGGCTAATCAAAGCTTTGTGCGACTACGAACGGTTGCTCCAGGTGGGCGCGTTCATTTTGCAATTGATCACCGAATGCGCATGGTGATCATTCGCAAAATCGGCCACAGATTGAAGCGCTTTAGCCGGCTTTGGAGGTACAAAAAATAATAATAAATAATATATAATATAATTGAGCAAGATAATCGCGCAAGACAATCGAATACACGGTCGTATTGCAAAATAATTGACCCGTGTATGGCTAACTTTACACGTACTCTTTCAGTTTGTCTGGTAGCCGGCAGGCCCTATGAAAGCAATTGCCCGCTGTTGTGTGAAGCTCTTGCACACAGCCTGTAGGCACTTAATACATATAACACACATGTTATCCTTACAACCGAAAATCGACCAGGGAAAGCAACGCACTTTTCAGCTGTCTAGTTCCTGGAAACGTAATTTCCAGACAAGCGTGTGAATGAGCCCTTATAGACAGATGTTGGGTAAAAAGTGGTCAAGCAACCATTGTGTACCATGTCAAGTAGGAAGCAGAGCCTGTGCATGTAATGAGCAACTATATATAGTAAATAGCAACCAAGAACAAGGTTTTAAAAATCTTATCTTACCTATATAAAATCTATAAAATTAGCTGCCCACTTTCACATGTTGTAAACATTTACATGCAAGTATCATTTCAGCTTTCTAAGAAACTAAAGCCCCCCCCCCATACACATTTAGATCACTCCATACAATTTCCATTAGATCTACTAACAACTATGTAGTATAGTGGCCTCCC
>CM070037.1:112867997-112882649 GCA_036250615.1 Ptychadena robeensis | reverse complement strand
GATCGGATGATGAATCGATTGGACATGGAATCCGACACGTGTATGGCTAGCTTTAGATGCGGACATGGTAAATCCGTTGTGAGAGCTATTCCAGTGTCACTCTCACTGGCTAAGAGCTGCAGATAGCCAGTGAGAGTCGACACAGGGACACAGCACACAGAGTGGGAGCTGATCACAGCTTGTAGGCTGTGTGCTGTGTGGGTGGAGGCCAGCCGCAAAAGTTCTGTTTCGGATGGAGACCCGTAGTCTCCATCCAAAGCAATGGACATCGACCCTGATTTATGGTCATGGCGATATCCCTGTTTTCGAGCGGGATTGATTGATCCTGCTTGAAAACAGGGATGGCCGCATTAGATATGGGCCAGAAAGACAGCCATGAGCGCACAGTGCTCGAATCCGTCATCGATCTGGCCCATATCTATGCGTGTATGGGTACCTTAACTATTCTCATTTGTATGTGCTGTGTTGTGCCATACATTAAACACAAAGCCCTCCTGCACAAATTTTGGATGCAGTAGCATTTCCCTTACCCTTGTATTGGAAAAATGTACACAGCGCGTCAGATATTGCATCACACATGTGTTGTTATCGTGCAACATGTGTAAAAAAAAACCTAGACTGGACCTATATCTAGTTATGACGCATGGTTTTGAACAACCCGAACCCAGAGGCACTCTTGCAGAGGGTTATTTGACTGGATGGGGGATACTCCCCTGTGGTAAAAGGAGAGTTAAATTCAAAAGGGAAGTGATGTTGGGCAGGAAGGGGCGGGTGTCGAAGTGTTTAAACACTAGTGTATTGGATTGGCCAATTCCTCTTTGGAATCGATGAACGTGGCCCACCCACTCACATACAACTTGTTGTATTGGAATGTTGTATTTTGTTTGATTATGTTGTTAACTCATTTTCTATTATTATTGGCCTTTCTTTGTTAAAGCAACTGGAGGTTTGGTGAGCTCTTAAGAGGGTCAATGACCCATTTGGTTTGATTAATGTTGGAAAAAAGAAGTCATAGTTATTCAGGAGTACTCACCAAGATGGTAAAGGTTTTGAAGCTGGTGGCCGGTACTGGTTTTGGGGTAATAATTTTTTACAGGAAATTGGGTGGGCACACATTTTTGTACATTGTGGGTATTTTTTCTCATTAAAAGCTGTGGCCAATTTATATTTCATAAAATTAGTTGTGAATCTTTATTTTCTTAGTGTTAATGAAATTTTAAAGGCCCACACACACGTACCAAGTAGGGGGTGAGAGAGCAGCTCAGATCAGCTCTGGAGTGCAGCGTGATGATGTCATCACGCTGCTCTCCAGAGCTGACAGCATGGGCGGGCACCCTTTGTGTGACGGCCGTTAGCTTCAGTGGAGACGCCGGTCTCCATTGAAACTAATGGCATCGGCCAGAGATTATAGAACATGTCCGTTCTCTGGCCGCCTGAGCTGTGTCGCCCAATGTGGGCACCCCCGAGTGCGCACGCACATCGGCCGGCGGCAAAATCGGCCGCTGCTCTGTGCGTGTGTGGCAGCCTTTAGGTTATGTGTTTTCTCACTGTACATCAGCCCTACCCAGGTCAGTGTCACACTTGTTTGCACTCCCATCTCACATCAGAATGTTAAAGGTTAATAGTACAACGTGCGCCAGAATACAGTGTAAGGATGGCGCTCTCTGGGGTTCCTTATTCCTTTGTACAGTGTATTCATATTTCATTAAGGTTGAGCGATGCAGCCATATACTCCAAACTCTGTGCGTTAGTTTTATCACCATGGCAATGTTTTAGCTTTTTTTTTTCTATGCAGAACGTTACTGCATTTTGTTCTTATTGCTTTTCAAACAGCAATTGAAATGTAGAAAGTTAATTTTCTTTTTTTTCTTAAGATCCACTTCTATGAAAACCCCTGGAATATAACATTACCGATCATTCAATGATTAACACCTGAGAGCATGGCTCGGTATCTGGAGAAAACCGACTCCGGAAAGGCCCCTGAGGAATATGTACATGTATAATCATGTTTCCATGGCAACTGGGAAAAATTCACTGCCCCGGCAAACATCACCCCCAAACCCACCATCCATACATGGCATGGCTCTCGTTGCCTGGAAACGAGTTCAGTTGACCTTCGTTGTTCTAAAAGGAAGCAGTGCCAATCGCTTTATGCAGTGACCTTAATGCAGTGTCGGTGAGTTAATGTGCAACGACCTTAATGCAGTTAGAAGGACCTGGAGTGCAGCAGCAAAGTGTCGGCCCACCGTGCAAACTCAATTCTCTACAACGTCAATGTCATCAAATAAATGTTCCCGAAAACTGTTTGTGTTGCCATTGCGTTAACGTGCAGCCGCCAGAAAGCGGAATCCAGATAACATAATGCAGCAGAGGATAGTTAATCTGAGGGAATGACTACAGCTGTGTGACACGGAGTTAATGTCAGGTTATTTAATACAGCGCCGGCAGATTAATGCAAATAGATCTTCTGGGAAGAAGCTGCGGCCGGCTGATTGATTGAGGCCTAATCAGCAGATCCACTGCACAAATATATCCATGTCCCACATCCTGTAGGATCTAAAAGTGTGTTCCTAGGGCGCTATCAGGACATTTCATCTGCCCCGCGTAATTCTGCGTCAATGGCTGTCTGTGATGTTGATTGAAATATCAAGCAGCTCATTAAATGAATTGCCATGTTATGACCGTGCTGTAACCTTAACAGTTGCTTAAGCAGGAGCTATTTTAAGGTATAATGAGAGCTGATTGGCTAAAATTTTAATGCGTTTCCAGTGGGAAGATATGACTTCATTTCATATTAATAATTAAAAGTATCGTAAACTTTATAACTAGAGCAAAGTTGTCAGGTCAGTATATGATGAGAACTTAACTACTATAGAAACCCCACTGGTGCCATTCCCGGGAGGAGTTGGAGGCGGTCTTCAGATCTGATGGGAGTTGACACTGCACTGTGTGCAGCTGGCCATACACCTTTAGATCTCTCTGTCAGATATCCTTTAGATCTTCCAACAACTTTGTAGGGCTGGGTCCTCTGTGATTGAACACATGTAGACTTGATGGTTTAGAAAGTCCCTCATATTACATAGTTTTGGTAAAACAAAAGGAGATCTAAAGGAAATCTGACAGAGGAATCTGAAGGTGTTTGGGGACCCTAAGACTTTGTCTCCACTGGGTGTGATGGACCCGTTAGAGTTAACGTCTCCATAGACAAGTGCTAGTCTTTAGTAGTGTCTTACCTGTAAATTGGCTGCATTTATTAACGCATGTCCATCATACCTGTCAACCTGTCCCTTTAAAAATAAGGGAACAGATACAGGAAGTGACATCACTAACAGTATCGGGAGGTTTACTGTACCCTCCCTTCTTTTAAATTACTTACTTGAGAGGAAGGGGACTTTACTCTCCTTCCTCACTTTCCACCCCACACTTCATCTGCACACACGGGGTGGAAAGTTATAAGGGAGAGCAATGCCCCCACCCTCCTAAGTTACCCCCATTTCACAATACTGGGAAATATCAGAGATTTATTGAAATTGGGATTTGGCCAGGAAAGTCCCATAAAAACGTTCCTTTCCTGGGCAAAAAGTGAAGCTTGACAGGTAAGATGTCCATTTATTTCTATGGGGCAAAGCCCCCATAAGCACGCACATATTTATGGACATGTCCGATGTAGTTCAATGGGCACCTTACAGACAATGCCTTGCTGTGGTAATGTCAACAGGAGGTTTCGTGTTGATTCTTAAGCAAGGCCACACAACCCAAAGGCACCTGTGGATATTCGTCCATTGAGTGTCAATGGATGCGTTGACGTAACATCAAAATTTCGGTCAAGCATGGGGATTTTGAAGGAATGGAGACAAGGTCTTACAGATGTGAACAAATCACACGGAGATTTGTAGAAGATCCTAGTAGATATTTTGGTGCTTCAGGAGCCACTCACCTTCCCTGTCATCTACAGCTACCCATCCAGACCTCATCCCAGACTCTCCTCCTTGTATGCTTTATTTTATAGTTACTATATTGGAATGTAAAATACACCAGATTTGCCACAGCTATATTTTCGTGCCATTAAAGTGGTCCTGATGAAGCCTTAATCGGTGAAACGTGTGGAACCTGACTACAACATCCTTCAAAATAATGGGTTCTGAGTTTCTCCAGTCAGTGGGCTGTATTTTGGTGCTTCGGGACACAAGCCTCTTACCTGCTGTCATCTACAGATAGAGATATGTGGGAGATATGTGGGACCCCGGTATCTCAGATTCCCATTCTGAGGTGAGACCAGCAATCTCTGTATTTGCAAGGAACTTTTCATGTTCCTCTGCTGGTATTTTTTAAGTTCTGTTCCGGGGCTGGTTTTACTGGGAATCTGCAAGAGCAGGGTGGGGCAGAATCCCAATCCAGGGTCCAGGATTTCCGGAGGCTCAGGATGCCATTAGAGCACCTGGTGCTCAGTATCAGGGGCTGATGTGTGTAAAACAGTCTCTGCTATGAAAATGAGAGGATTATGTTTGTGCAGCAGCCAGCAAGCTGTGGAACTAACGTGTGGGATTTCTGTGGCTTTACCTAAAGACTGTGTTTGGATTGCCATTTACCCCCTGCAAGGGTGAGTTTTGTTTTCATTTGCCAATAAACACGGGCAGGAGCCCTGAAGCAAAGGACTGTCTGTGTGGAGTCGCCTCTTTGGGAGCACCATTTGCAGCTGAACCCCCACAGTGTTTTAATGATGCTTCTTTTTTTTTTTCAAAAACCAGTAAACTTGATATTAAATAATCTTTACTGAATTGTAGATGGTGGAACTTTTTGGTAACCTGAAAGCCTCAGGAGGAAAGCCTTCTTACTCCTGAATCAACAACTCTGTTGTTACTGCCATTCTCTATGATCAAATCCTACTGCATGAAGAGCATCAAAGACATGCTCATGGTATGGTATTGCCCATATTTGTAGACTTATATTAATAAAGGAATGTTCAAATAATTGAATCATCTTGGTGTGGTGAGTAGAGATGGTCGAATATTTTTCATAAATTCAACCATTTCTACGATAACGAGTTAATTTCAAAGCCCTTGAACATGGTATCATCACCAAACTTGCTGGAGATGTAGAGAAGGGTTGGGGGTATACTACAGAAAAGAAGTATGTCTCTAACACAAATAGTTTTTGCACAAATTAGGTTTCAAGTCAAGTCAAAATTTAGAAAATCGGAATTTCGACTTAGATTTTGAACTTAATTTATGCAAAAACTACATGTGCTAGACTGTAACGTTTTTTTCAAATGTTCCCATAACCCTTCTCTACATCTCAAGCAATTTTGGTGATGATACCATTTTCAGAGGCTTTGCAATAAGCTCACAAAAATTCGACCATCTCTAGTGGTGAGTAGGGCCATTGAACATGATTGTCACTTACAGTTTATGATCATAGCTTTAAAACAACATAAACCCCACTAGTGCCATATCAGTTATGTCCTTTTATTAAGCATTTAATCTAAACAGCCCTAGCTTTCATTTTCTTTAGATGAATGCACAACCTGGTGTTCCTACAGGATTAGCCTATTAGTGTCAAAAGAGTTAGGTAGAAGAAGCAGCCTTGGGCGCTTTTGATAGAAAGGGAATAGAAAGAAGCTTGAATCTTCAACCAGTCTGGCTAAAGTGGTTTATGGCTTCTGGCTTAGAGTGGATTTGGCATCTTTGCTCGAGTTTCTTAATGTCCTACCTAGGGGGTCAACCCTACCAAAGCTTCTTGGGAAAGCTGAGTATTCTAACCCTCTTGAGAGTTCACTTCTATACCATGCTCCTATACTAACGGTGATTGAATGTTTGGGGGAAAAATCGACTAGCTGATTTGTGAGTTTATTACAAAGCCCCTGAACATGGTATCATCACTAGTGATGAGCAGCATAGGCAATATTCGTAAATATTCGTAAATATATTACCTTCAGTGCAAAATGATTTTTGCAACAGAAAGTGCAGATATTTGCATATTTTCTAGATCAACGCTACAGATTTCAATATCTCGAATATTTGTGATTACGAAGATATAGCACTATATTTCAGACCTTCACAAAATTCTCAAAGTTCCCATATTCGCAATAGGAATTTACGGTTTGAATATTCGCAAACAACACTAATCATCACCATCATTACTGGAGATGTATAGGTTAGTGGGAACATTACAAAAAGTTGATTTAACTTTTGAACTTAAAGGTGACCTATCACTAGTGATGTCCGAAGGCAAGGCAGATATGGATGTTCACACTCCTTTTAGCCGGCGAGCAGTACGGGTGTTCGACCTGCCCTGTTCGCAGGCAAGAAGGAGCTCACTATTCTTCATCCAGCAGGATCAGGAGCAGTAAGATCCCACCGGTGGAATAATCTTTTCATTAGAAGACCAGGTTGAGAACCCGGTCTTGCAGTGAAAGCCAGTTCCGAAAACTGGAAGTTACGTCAGTGACCTCACATCCGGCAACCGGAACCAGGAACTATGCATTCCAGGTACCAGATGTGAAGTCACTGATGTCACTTCCGGTTTTCCCAATTCAAATTCCCTGCCGAGAGATAGATAAAGGGTTTACATTAAATGTGATAATTCCAATCAAAACAAAGTACCTTGGTCTGGTAATATTTATATCTATATGCTTGTTATTTAGAAACAATAGAAAGAGTTGTGAAAATGTGGAATGGTAGCCTTTCTATAGTGAACAATGGGAATCAAATGAAACCTTCTCCACTGTATTGAAAAAAAATTCTTTTGGCTTTATGTTGGTAGTTTTACTAGTTTTGCACAGTCTGTATGAATCATTTTTGACTACTTGGATTCCATGCTTTTTTTTCATTGTCCTCACTTGAGAGGCCAATGTTTGAACTGAGCAGGACCAGGATTACTTAATAGCCAACCTGAATATTTTATCCGCCTGGGATATGCATAAAAAAAGATACGCCTTGTTAGCAAGTAACGTGCACTGCATCTAATAGCGTGCTTGCTCTGGTAAAGCATCCGGTATAT
Source organism: Ptychadena robeensis (assembly GCA_036250615.1). Classification (NCBI taxonomy): domain Eukaryota; kingdom Metazoa; phylum Chordata; class Amphibia; order Anura; family Ptychadenidae; genus Ptychadena; species Ptychadena robeensis. Next base: position 112,875,650 of record CM070037.1, on the reverse strand, counting down.
CTTCATTACAGCATCTCTCCTTTTATATTCCTGACCCTGAGCCTTAACAGACAACTCAGTATATTTATTAAAATGTAAATGGATCTCATTATTCAGTCTTGCAATGTTCTGTTTTCTTGTATCGCACATATATTTCTATATAGCTGTCATCTAATGTCTATCTATATTTAGACAATTTGTTCTATATTTGCTTTCTTCATTTTTGTTAGTAATTAAGTAGTGGGATGAAGAACAGACCTAGCTTTAGCGGTCAGGGTAAATCAAAATACCAACGTACAATCAAATGTCATTTATGTGCTAAACCAAGTCATACCATGCAGGAACAACAAGCATCCACAACTGGAGAAGACTATTTTAACCTCCTGGGCATTATGCCTGAAGCCAACAGGGGTGCAGTGTGATCTTGGATCAAACAGCACCCGTGCCGGAATCAGGCACAATCATCGGCTCTTCATGAGCCTGCAGCATTTCTGCTTTGTGTGTGGAGAGCCAGAGAGTGCGGGGAATCATTGTACTCCGCCGCAATTTCCCATAAAGCCCATAACGCTAGGGTGATTAAGGAAGGGGCATAGGTACCACTTTGGTGTCTTGATACTACATGGTCATGCTACCTGTTATCTAGTCAGTTAAATGTAGTCAAATGACCAGCAAGGACTTCATAAATAGTGATGAGCAGCACAGGCAATATTCGTATTTGCTAAATAATTGCGAAACAAACATGCACATCTTGTGAAGACAATGCACAGTAGTTTCAGCTACTGATGTAAAAATTCTCGAATATTTGTGACAACGAAGATATAGCACTATATTTGAGATCTTTGTCAATTCCTGAAGTGTCGACATTCGCAATCAAAATTTCAACACTATTCAGAACCTTCAACAATTTAATAATAGATTTGTTTTCAATTTAATGGTGGTGTTGTACTCACTGTGTCACCACAGATATTCACCCAATGTGTTACATCCATCATTGTAGAGTGGTTGCCAAATAATAGGAAAAGGATAAGTCTTTAATTTCATTAAATGTGTTTAAACTGTTCTCAAAGGGCTGCCCTCCGAAATGCATCCCAATGATCCTACATAACAGAGTGTAACTTCTGGTCGTGGTCCCTACAGCACCTGTAAACAGGAAGTGATGTCATCCATAACCAGGAAGTGATAACATCCTGCTATCCACACTGCTAGAGAGATACACATACAGGGTAACTCCTGTACCCCAGACAGAGATCCGGCCGATGTCCGATGCTTTGCCTAGAGACCGCGGGTCTTCAAGCAAAGCTCAGCTGAGGACAGTTCTGCTCTCCCCGGCTCCTCTGATATCTGACAGCAGCATGATGACGTCATCACGCTGCTGCAGGGTACATGGGAGGGCTCGAATATCGAGCCGCCTGTACCCTGCTTTAGTGTGTAATCTGCTGGTGCCCTGAAGGGAGAGACATACAAGAAGTGGTTTTGTATGGCCACACTGCCCCTGACCCTAATGGGAGGAGGATACTCAGCTTTCCAGATGGATTGATAGGTTATATCAATTTCAGTGATGGCCAAACTGTCCACAAGGCAGAATGTTCCCAGCTCCCATAAACCAATACAGGTGTTCAACCCACCACGTTTGCCGGCGAGAAGAGGAGCAGGAGACTAGAGACTAGAGACCGGGAAGGGGAACTCGGTCTTCTAGTGAAAACATCAGCTTTAAAACTTGTCACGTCCGGTAATCGGAATAGGAATCTGTAACGTTATTTTAGTTTTTTCCGATGTTCGACCATCGCTAATCAATAACTACTGTTTAAATTAAAACTTTTCTGGTTACATTGCCGGTCTTTGTTCTACTGGACCTCAGTCCTTTGTTCAAGGAAAAGAAAAATAACACCACATACACCTACTATCATTGGTTGATCCAAGTACCTGCACATTACCGTAACTGTACATGTGCTAGTACCTGTACATTATCCATACTGGATTCGTGTCAAGATATAATGTTTTATTATCCTTTCTTTTTTTGTCATTTGGTTTTCTATTGTGGCTATGCATTTGTATTTCATTTTTGAAAGCCTAAAAAACAAGTGAAGTGAAACTATGAATAACACAAAATTGTGGCATAGCAGCCTGTTAAATATCAATATTCTACCATGTTTCCCCGATGATAAGGCACTGTCTTATATTTTTTGAAACACCAAAATATGCCCTAGGTCTTATTTTGAAGGGGATGTCTTATTCTGATCACTCTGTGCCATTCGTTGTGCCCTTTGATCACTCTGTGCCAAACATTGTTCCCTTCTGATCACTCTGTGCCATTTATTGTCCTCCTTTGATCACTCTGTGCCATTCATTGTCCCATTTGATCACTCTGTGCCAATCATTGTCCCCTTCCCCTTCACTGACTCACTTTTTTTGTGTTCTACCGGTACGGCTGGGCAACAGACTGCGTTACAGCAGGGATCAGAAGCTTGCTTGTCCTTTTTGCACTGCAGCCAGCCCTGACGGAGGCACACAGTTACCCATTGTACCATGGGAGATTCGAGCAGGTATTGGTGGGTGTCTTATTTGCGGGGAGTGTCATATTTTAAAGTTTTGGGCAAAAATCGGGGGTGGCTTATTTGATGGGGATGACTTATCATCGGGGTAACAGGATATTAAGATGGATCATACGAGCACAACCTGCAATTTTACTTTATATATTTTTAAGCAACTACAAATCAGCCCCAACGGGGCAATTTTGAACTGTTTATAATTACAAAATAAAGATTGTTTCAAGTCCACAGGATTCTAAGTTGCATTAACTAACCCTCAATCAAAGCCTTACAATAAACACCACAACACGACTTAGAAAGCTTCATCTATGACATTTGAAGAGCGTATCAATTAGAAATGTCAATTAACAAGTAACAAGCATGAAAAGTGAGAACAGATACATTTATGGAAAGTAATCAGTTGTAAGTTTTGATATTCCTTGACATGGAACATTTCAGAGCTGTCACGCATGCCCCTTCTATTTCTTGTCAAAGAAATCTAATTTCATGTTATTATCCACAACTCACATGTGCAGTCATTTAGGCTGACCGAACATCACGTTGGATCATATCTGATTTTTGGAGTAGTGTAACCTTTATAACTTTATAGGGTTTCTTAAGGTCCCCATACACCTTACAATTTCTGTACAATAAAATTTTGTTCTACCAAAACCATGTAATACGGGGAGCTTTCTAACCCTTCCAATCACTATGTATTCTATCAGAGAGGACCCAGCACTACATAGCAGTGATATATACCTTCCAATCACTATGTGTTCTATCAGGGAGGACCCGACACTACATAGCAGTGATATATACCGTACCTTCCAATCACTATGTATTCTATCAGGGAGGGCCCGGCACTACATAGCAGTGATATATACCTTCCAATCACTATGTATTCTATCAGGGAGGACCCAGCACTACATAGCAGTGATATATACATTCCAATCACTATGTATTCTATCAGGATGGCCACTATATTACACAGTTGTTGGTAGATCTAATGAAAATTGTATGAATCGATCTTAAGGTGTATGAGGGGCTTTACTTGTGTTTATTCTTTTTTCTTCTGAAAAAAATAATACTTTAAATATAAATAAATACAAATAAATAAATATTTTTTTATTGTAGATTTAAACCCTTCTTATACATAAAATATATTCTTTTTATAGACCATTGATTTATTTTATTTTTTTACAGTCTGCGTACAGGCCCTCAATTTTCTTTATTTCATTTTTGAGTACAAAGAGTGCTTAATCTGTTGTATAGAGAAGGGCAGGGGGAATGACGAGCGAGCTGCACCCCACTACATCCTCCCCCATAGGTTACAGCAGGCATTGGGCATGTCAGTGAATGACCTTGCCCAACAGCTGTACAGACTCTACATATTTGCCTGAGATGATCTATCTTGATCATCTTGGGCAAATCTCTAGAGTCTGTAAAGACCTTAGGAAAGACAGATGGTAGAATATCTGCCTGACCCTGAGCTACTAGAGCATAAGATCCACCATGATTATTACCTACTAATAAGCCTCATTGTACAATAAACTTCTCCCCTGATTGTGGTTATTCACCAACCCTCCTAGGTGGTCAGAAATATTTTCAAAAACTGCTTTCTGTAATCCAGATCGAGTAGAGATTATCGCGTTTGAACAAAACATACCTTTCAAGGCTATGCACTGATTAATAGTAATGGCCGAACTTCGTCTAGGTCCGTCCGCGAACAGGCTGATCAGACTGTTCGCAGGAGGATTCAAATTCCCCGCCTGTTCGCGGGGAATTTGAATCGAAAAACCAGAAGTCCACATCACTGGCATCACTTCCGGTACCTGGAATGCACAGATCTGGCATCACTTCCGGTTTAAGACGGTTTCTTTGACGAGAGAGCGGCTTCTCTCTGCGGTCTCTCGGGTAAGAATTCTTTCACTTCACCTTTCTGCTTCTGATCCGGCCAGCAGAAGAATAGTCACCTACTTTCCGGCAGTGAACAGGGCGGATTGAACACCCGTACTGTTCGCCGGGGGAAGAGAACATGTTTTCACCTCCTGGGTGTTTGCGCTGATGCAAAATGGAGTTGTATTCTGCCGTGCTTCCCCGCCCTTCCCCCTCCCCTCCACACATCGCTGTCTTCATCAAGGCGAAGTGTGCAGGTAAAAGTGACACGCAGGGGCGTAAGTGACGCCGAAGACTTGGGCCAGAAAAGAGGACCGGCGGTTATGCCCAGTCCCTACACGGCCACAGTTTGTTCTAAGAACTGTACTGAGCTCAGGCATAATGCCAGGAGGATAAACAAACTTTAAAAGAAAAAAAGAGTAAATGTTTTTTCCTCAGAGCATTGTTTGGGAAAATAAATCAACTATGCCAAACAACAACTCAATGAATGACTGTAACCTATGTACATAGCAGATATCCCTACATCAATTTCCAATGGCCATACAAAACCTTCACTTACAATGATCAAACATATAGGCAACATACTACCAACAGTTTATACATTAAAGTGGTAGGGGTATTAGTAGGTTGCCTATATTTCCATATACAATCATAGAATCCAAGCCGAGAGAATACCACACGTAAAACAGTATTATCCAGAACATCAAAATCTTAAGAAAAACATTGACAGATGATTAGCTTCAAGGCACCAAGCATGATTACATATATAATGTGCAGTTCAGCTATTCAAGGACATAGGCTGTCACAGGGAGTCAAAGCCTCAACACAAGTTCTCACAGACATCAACTTATCATTACCACCCTGGAGACCCTGCAGAAAACAACAACGAAGACAGTAAATCAGGGTACAGACATACAGATATGGGCCAGATCGATGGCCGCTTCTAGCGCCGTGCACGGCCATCTATCTGGCCCATATAATATGCGGCCATCACTGTTTTCGAGTGGGACCAATCAATCCCGCTCGAAAACAGCCATATCGGACATGACCGTTACTACGGCCGATGTCCGTTGCTTTGCCTAGAGCTAGTGGGTCCCCAGGCAAAGCATCGGCTGAGCTGGGGAGAGCAGAGCTGTCTCCCCAGCTCCGCCATGAGCAATACTGTGCCCTATTATTTTCCTGAGCAAACCGTGCCCAAAAACACATCAGGTAAATTTTGCTCATGTCACATAACGCATCTATACAGTCCCAACCCCCTTTCCTCCAGCTAGATCGAGGCCAAGTCCCTGTGTTTTTTATTTAATTGATTCTTCAATATGAATCTAAATCCAGAGATGGTTATATAATTCCAGTGTATCTGCATGATGCGTACACAACGCAGGCGCCGTGTCTGCCGCGAGGCCCCTTGCCGAGAATCATGACGCACCAGTATAGACTGGCAAGTCAATTCCCATAGGGGATGCCGGAGATATCCACACTGAATCCTTGTTCATAGTTTAGACCCAGACTCCACTGATTCTCCCACCCAACAGTGGATTATTTGGAGAATTACCCTGAAAGTAGGTCAATCTTGCTGAGGAATGAAAATAACTGCCCCTCTCATTACACATTGCACCTTTGTGTTTCCACCTCCAATTATAGTAACAGTGAGTATCTTTTAATAAAACACCTAACTCCCTTATATACAGTACATGCTTGTAATGCTTGAGAAACATAATGGCTGTAGGCGTCTGTAGGAGAAAGAGACTCTAATAGTTACCAAAGAGTCAAGACAGACTGTAAAGTTTCTCTGCACCTAAAAATCTTTGCCAAAGTTTGCAAAAAATTTGACCTGTGGTGAGCAACTGAGTTTGATATGGAGGGCCACAAATGCGGCCCTTAGCATTACTTAAGGGCTGCACATAACATTTTCAATCTATACTGACTTGTATATAATTTTATAATGGAAATAATGACAGCAGGCAGAGCTAGAAGACCTTATTTTCCATTTTCAAATAACAAAACTTGATTTAAAAGATACTTTAAACATCAGGGAACACTGTAGTATGGTAATGTACATTTTGTGTCATATATAATCAAAGCCTGATGATATCTATGGGGCACATAACCTTTGATTCAAATGTTACGTGCCCTTATTCTGAAGTTATGTGCCTCATTATATGTTATACAATAATCCCCCATTCGTTGGGATAGTGGGAGCATAGGCACTCAACTGCCCACCAATCCCTCGCCAACACGACTTTGCCTGGGATCTTCTTAGAGCAGAAAGAGGAGGAGAGTCAAGGGACTTGCTTAGACACTGTCTGGGTCACTGATCCTGAGCGAGTCACTTGCCTCTCCTCCTCTTTCTGCTGAAGAAGATCCTAGGCCAGAGGTGGCACTCGTAGCCCTCTCTGTAGGCACCTGAGCTGTCAGTCAGCACAGAGGCAGATAAGGGGGAGAGGAAAGAACTGCAGAACTCAGCTGCTTATTGGCACGCTGGGCTGTCCATTTTTTTTTCTCCCTCTTCCTAATGCACACATTACCCCTCACCCTCCCATAGTCTGGGGATTTCATTGTACGAGGGCAAACATACAAAATCAGCGGGGGATCACATACTTATTTACCTCACTGTATGATGGGTGTGTCTGTCAGGGTAAATTACTATGTTGGCACTTTACGGTAAAAGGGTGGGTGTTGGGTTTCTCTTTGGGCACTTGGTCTCTAAAGGTTTGCCATCGCTGTACTATACTAATTCCAGAGAAATCATTCACTGGATAATACAAGCTGCTCAGAGATGACATATCTAATGAAGGTAAATATTGATTAACTGGATGCGACCCATACTAGAGGTACAGACTGCATGCTTTCCTCATATTGTCTATACTGTACATCTGCTTCCAAATAAATGTCCTAAAACTGGCATCACAATAGCTGGTGAATAATTATTACAGTGATAGCAATAATATTAATAATAACAACAACAATAATTGTTATACAGTATTCATACCAAAACCAGACTGATCCCAGACACTGGGATATGAACTGAATTGGCATCACTATGGTAGGTAACTTTGACCCAACAGCATTAAATTGAGATAAAGAGATTGAAAACAATGTGTTTAGCCCCCCCCCCCTACACCTTTAGATCACTCCATACAATTTCCATTAGATCTACCAACAATTATATAGTTCCGGGTCCTCACTGATTGAATACATAGTGATTGGAAGGTATATATCCCTGCTATGTAGTGTCGGGTCCTCCCTGATA
>CM070037.1:112829001-112845917 GCA_036250615.1 Ptychadena robeensis | reverse complement strand
CCCCCCCCCCATACACGTATAGACCTGCGGACAGTTTTGTGGACGATAGCCACGCGCGTTCTTGGCCCAGTGATCAATTGTCTAAAAAATGAATGCACCCACCAGGATTGCACCACAAAACCAGGTCCCCATCCAAAGTATTGTCTGGTGAATAGCACACACAAATGGTGTGCTTCAATTTTTCGAACGATCAGCCACAGAACCATGACACCTTCACAGATCTTGTGCCAGGATCTATGCTTGTGTAGGGTGGATTAAGTATAGGTCTGCATGGAGAAAAATGTGGTCAAAGATCTGCCTATGGTGTCCTGCAGAATTGCATATTGGCTGCAAAGTGATACAGATTTTATGGTTAAAGCTGACCACCAAAATGGATCACTACATAATGGCACTAGAAGTGCTTTTAATAGGAGGAATGCATAAAAAAACGCACCTGTAAGGAGTAATGAAAGAAGATCCCTCACAGCCCCTGCTCTCTCCCTGGTTTGTGCCATGGTGCAGCCGGAGGTCACCACAGAGATAGACGGGTAAATCACTAATCTTGGCTCTGCATCTAGACAAATGAAACGTATTTTCCCATAGAAACCCATTGTAAACGCCTCTCAGTGGCCATTCACGATTTTGCACTTTGAGTTAACTCCTGGAAGCCTGGAAAAGATGAAATACAATTCCAGGGAACAGCAGGTAAGTATATTTTTTAGGATCGTGGAGCGTCACACCACCATCATGCCCGCTCAGAAGTAAGTCAAACTTTAATTTTACATATATTTTTGGAATTTTGAGTATACATTGGCTTTTATTATATTATCAACCTTTGATTTTAGTTGTACATTTACCTGTTTATCTGTAGTTCCCTTTAAAAGTCGTATTAATATACTAAAAATACTTGTGAGTTTCCACTTCATGGTGGGTTCCCAGCAGTGGGTGCCTATTGCAATTAACATGTTTTGTGAAATAATCCTGCTTTATCAAGTGGTGAAGGGCAATTTCATTTGACAAAAAGCATTTTAAACATACAATTACTTATACTTGCTGTGTTACCAAAGTAAGTTCCGTGATTAGTAAAAAATAACTTACAGTTAAAATGGATCTAAACTAAAAAATCAAAAAAAGATATAATAAAATCAAAGACTTACCTCTAAGCTGGTAGTGCTCTGTAATCCTAAAAAATATATACTTACCTGCTGTTCCCTTTGGATCACATGAGAGATTCCATATTTATCTGCAAGGCAGATTCAGTGTTAATTCAGTGCAATATCTCAGTTGGCCACTGGGGGCACCATATAATGCTTTTCAATTGAGAAAATGTCTATGTGTAGTTTTCCCAGCTGTCACTGCTCTAAAGGATGTCGGTCTTCCTCCCTGCCTCTGTATCTTCACATGGTAGGAGAGAGAAGGGGTGAAGAGAGACATTCAGGATTTACTAATTACAGGTGAGGGTTTTTGTTTGCTGCATTCTTTCTTGTTATTGCCAATCAAGCCAAGTAAAATAATAGGTCTGCTTTAGGTTACAGTTAAAGTGGTTTTAAACACAAAATAAAAAAAATACATACATTAAATAGATACAATACTCACCTGTCAGGAGATAAGATGCTGGAAAACTGCTACACAAAAAAAAACATACTTACCTTCCTCACGTTCAGTTCTGATGCCAGCATCTTAGATCCTGAAGCTACTTCCGCCATCACCACCCGCTCCCCCTACACTTAACCTCCACCTCCCCTCCTACAGAGACTAGGCTGTCTCCTTTCTGTTGGAGAGAGCTCTGTGGGGGTGGGGGGGGTGTGGAGAGGTGAATAGGCTGCTTAATGAGTGTATCTGGATGGGGGAGACACTCCCATCATTGGTAACAACACAAATCTGAATTCCTACAGCCGCAAAGGGAACATGGGAGAGATGTCCCAAATCCAATTGCCCCTGTTTTGGGGAGACGTCAGGCAGTTGGAGGGGCGTACTCAGAAAAAGCGCCCCTCCTGCTGTCATAAAAAGTTTTTTTATTTACAATTGCGGATCTCAGCAGACCTACCAGGTGGTAGGTCCATTTTAAATACTGAATCTTGAAATCATGAGTGTTCTTGGTAAAAATTAGGACAGAATAGCTCAAGGGAAATCAAGGCCTAGTAATCTTCAGTAGCTGAGTGTATAAAATAATTTTTTTTAGGAAGGAACCAAAATGTAGATGATGCCAGGCGTGCCCCCACCCCAGGGAAATGTATGGTATCCATATTTGTGTTTCCCAAGGGGTTTTAGACTTCTCCTATGTACCTTCAATAATGCACCACTGTTTACTAAATAGCATATTAAAGCCCTCCTAAAGCCCAAAACAAAAAAAGCCCGCCCCCCCAAAAAAAAATATTAATATCACTTACCATACCTCTGAGCTGTCCCAATTGTGAAGACGCTCTTGACAATGACAGTCTCCATATTTAATCCTCTGTAGCTGCCAGTCTTCTGCAGGTTAATGAAGTGCAGTAACGCATATGACCACTAGAGGTCACCAGATATATTGCTTACAATGGTAAAAATGTAGCTCCATGGGCTTGTAAAAAGACATGATAACATGACTGATTATTATCTACCAGCTGTGTCGCGTCATTTCAGAATAGAGATGTGGGGCGATGAAGGACATTTGGGATTATCACATTACAGGTAAAGATTTTTTATATTTTACCAGCAAGGGATAGAAAATACATCAGGTGAGTGTGCTTCAATGTAAAGAGGTCTGTCAAAGCCACAGACTCTGATATTTTGTAATCAGCATGTGGCCACCAGTTTGACAAAATATCATTCTTGACTCCCTAGGCCAGTAGTTCCCAAACTTTCCTTGCAGGGCCCCCTTTTCTGTTTAGTGACAGTTTTAAACCCCCCTCCCTATTTAAACACAGGTTAAGAATGAGGGCCAGCCACCCCCCCCCCCCACCCCCCGGAATACCTTCGTGCCCCCCCCAGTTTGGGGACCACCGTCCTAGGTAAAGCTTTTGATAAACTGTTTTTAACATGTTCTAGGCTTTTAATACTAATCCTGTCTAGAGGTGATAAAAGTAGTGCCAGGAAAGATACAACCTCAAGGCAGCCATAGACAGGTCGATTCAATCACATTGCGCAATGATTGATCTCCAGTCGAACATCGGTCGTTTATACCGCCACACAGTGTTATATATTCACAGATGATTGTTTATTTTTTTTAAAGCATCATTACCGCTTTATGCCACAAGAGGGAGCCTAGAAACCCAAAAAGTTTTGAATGAACATTACCGACCGTTGCGATCCCTTTTCGATCAATTTAATGTTCAATTGCGATCACTTGTGGTTGAACGAACAAGGTGGCCAGGAATCAATTTCCGTTTGATCAACTTCGAAATATCGATTTACTGGTCAAACGAATGGAAATATCAACCCCTGTATGGCTACCCTTAGATACAATAGAGCAGGGCAGTAAGCTGATGTACTGTACAGCAGGGGCACCATCAGGAGGGGACAAAGGGGACTCCCCGGCCTGATGGTCAGTATGTAGGGGCCCTGATACAGGCTGCCTGATCAGAACGGCAGCCTCTTCTCACTGTGTTTTACTGGACTGCTGGCAGTCTGGGAATAACTTACTTAGGGAGGAAAGGGAGGGGGGGGGTTCTGCTAGCAGTCTACCCCCACTCAACAACTTAACTCTTGTCAAGGGGCCCCAGACATGTACAGTAAAAGTCTCTGTTTTCACAAGTGTATTGTCTATATTTGATTACAGTGTAGTGTGCAAAAGCTTCAAACAATAGACCCTCAATATTTTACAGCTTACATTTTTTAATTACATGTAAATCCAAATTAAATGATTTAATAAGTTAAGTAGTAAGTCGTGTCATTACCAAAGCCAGAGAAAGCCAAAGAAATAAATACAAATTATATTTCAATATGGCGGTGATGATGATTTCCTGCAGATAGCTTATGTTAATGGTAAAAGCCCTGTGGATACCAGGTTGATGTCACTTCCTGGTTACGAACGACATCACTTCCTGGTTACGAACAACAGCACTTCCTGGTTAGGGCTGAAGAGACATGCTCACGGGGCAACTCCTCACCTGTTGTTCCTCCATTTTTGTGAGTGCATTATTTAATTTTTTTCTTTACCATGAAGTGCTCATTTACTGGGCAGTTGTTAAAGACTAAGGCTATGTTGCCACATGTGCGCCCGCCTGCGGCGTGAACTGCTTCTCAATTATTGACCGAGGCCATTCATGTCTATAGCCGCGTCCGCGGGTGGCCACTTCCCACGATCAAAAACGCAGCTTCACCGATCACCCCCCCCCCCATTGCAGCCATACATTGGGAGCGTTCACAATCACAATCGCAAGGGGCCACCAGCCACACATTTCGAACAATCCCTTTATGTAGCAAATATACATACACACAGCCTTGATTGCCTCGTAGATAGGGACAGAACCCCCTCAGATAACCCCTACAGAGGAAAGGCCGGCACACCTTTGAGTGAACTGACCGTACACCCATCAACAGTAATGGGAATGGCGAAGGGCCAACCTGACCACACCAATCGTCCACTGGTCGATCTCCGCCAGGTGGGCGCTCCCCCAATTTTTAGACGAGCAACCGCCGGCGTTGGCGGGGAATGCGCATGGCCTTTCGAATTGACTGAAAAATCGGGCAGGAGTCTGCCTGTGTATGGCTACTTCGAGAAGATTGTGGCCGCCGGGAACCCAGAAGAGGGAGAGGTTAAATATGTGTTCCGCAGGCTGCCCATAAATGGGTACACCTGTAAGTATGAGGACCAAAACTAGTATGCGTAAACTGCAGTATTGTTACTAGGTCTTTTGCTTACTAACCTCTAGGAGGTATTCGTTTTCCCGGGTGGTCCGGCAGCTATCACCGGCACCCGAGAAGTCAACATGGTGATATCACTGTCAGCCGAGAGGGTGGTGGAGGACTGCAAGACTCACATCCCCCTCTAACCACCCCCCCCCCCCCCCCCCCTCCCCGCCACCCATCTTCTCAAATGTGCCAGTGATGTGATCTGTACATTGACGGCCAGTGCCCACTAGAAGCATCGTGTGTATGAAAAGGGTATTGCAAGAGTAATTGTTTTTCCAATTGAGATTGATGCCCGAACACATGAAATAGCTATACAAAAACTTCACTTTATCATGTATACGTGATTAATGTAAATGTTTTGAAAAAGTAAATTTTTTTAATTGCTAAAATTCTTTCAGTTTTTATTGTTAAATGTATAGCATTTATGTCAGTTGGAAAACTACAGGGAAACATGAATAACTGAAACTATGAAAGGTTGCAATAAGGGGTGTGAAATTGGGAATGTTAATTACTAATCCCAAAAAATTAGATTGAACTTCTAAGGGTGTTGGAGATCTGGGAGTTGAAAGTCTAAATAGGCATATGTAAGAGAAAAATCTGACAAGAGTAAAGCACTGTGTGACAGTTGGAATATGACTATGAAAGGTTAACATTTGGACTGCAGGTAGTCTAAGGGGTTAGTTACTAAGCCAGAAAATGTCAGGTTGCACTACTGAGGTATGAGATCTGGGGGTCACACTACTGAGGTATGAGATCTGAGGGTTAAAACAGTGTTGTACTGTGAGAGATACATGTGACCCAAAGCCAGCTGGTGACCTGTGGATGGAGACAGCTAATCGGAGGATCAATCAGGAACAGGGAGGTCCATCTGCAGCAGAATCTACCATGCAGGACAGTGAGGGAGACAGTGAGGAAGACCACATACATATGGGGTGAGTACCAAACACCTTCTCCTGGTGCTCATCTGAGGAGCTCACTAAAAAAGTTATGTGCACCCCTGGGTTTAAATATCGATCTTACCGATAATGCTTAAACTCTCAAATAGAGATGGTCGAATTTTTCAACTAGCTGACTTTGTGAGCTGATTGCAAAGTCTCTGAAAATGGTATCATCACCAAAATTGCTGGAGATGTAGAGAAGGGTTGTGGGAACATTCTAAGAAATTAGCTCTAGCACATGCAGTTCTTGCATAAATTAAGTTAAAATTTTAAGTCAAAATTGCAATTTTCCCTCATTCTGACTTGATTTGAAACTATTTGTGTTAGAGGCAAACTTTTGTTTTGTAGTGTACCCCCAACCCTTCTCTACAGCAAGTTTGGTGATGATACCATGTTCAGGGGCTTTGCTAATACTCGAAACCGTCAAAATTGTTGAATTTTTTTTAAATAAATTCGACCATCTCTACTCTCAAAGTCAGCTTTTTGAAATAAAAAAAAGTTAGACCATCACAAACCGCAGCAGAAACCCATATCATATGTTGACAGCACACTGTTGGTCCTCTTAATATATCGCAGCCCAGGACCGCCGTCAGGGGGGGGACAGAGGGGACTCCCGGTCAGCACGGACCGATCGGTACAGCAGCCTCTGCCCACTGTCCTCCCGGACTGCCACTGTGTGCGATGTGCTGCCGGCACATTTCTGACGGCTGCCCTGTTGCAGCCCATTCATTTCCCCCTTATTTCACTGTAAGGGGGTTGTAATGGACTTCCTGTTGCATAATGTTACCGACTCCTTTGAGCACTTTGATTCGGTCTGCATATATTTTTATTTCCTCTGAAATTGGCGGATACTTTAACAACAACTTAATGAAAACTTAATGAGAATCGGGCAAGAGGGAGCATAGGGAATGGAGAGTCTCATTTGGGCCTCATCATCTCTTCTCCCAGTCTCCCAGTTATTATTCCAGCAATGATTTCATCATTTCACTGAAGCACGCATTAGTAAGCAGATTAGACCACTATGCATGTGAAGAGAAATGGCTGGCCAAGTCTAATGTTCAGAGATTAAATCCAGAGTGGGGTACAAAAAAAAAATCCTTGATCCGTCCATGGATTAGCCAATCACATGCAGAGGTTTATCTTGCTCCTGGTATAAGCACACATCAGTTGGAACCGTCTGAACGGCGGCTATGGCTGCATTTGCTCACCGGACACGGAAAGGGTTACTGCAGCTGTGCCGCCAGAGCAGAGCTGTGACCCACTTGCACAGATGAGAATGGGTTATTTGGAAAAAGAACAAGAGACCAGATGCAAGAACGGTGAAAGGGAGCTTATGAGAAATAAAGGAAGCTTAGAAGAAACAGAAGTGGCTATGATGAAGTCTAAACGGCGAGGAGTGAATGTGCGACACGAAGCGAAGAAACATGATGGACAAAAAGACACCGAACGCCGGGTGTTAAGAGTTTGGAATGATGGCATGAGATGGAGGAAGAGGAATACTGAGTGCAGGAGAGGGCCAGGGCAGCAGAAGGCTCCTACATTAGAGAGGGCCACTCTCCCCGGCTATCTTTAATCTTTTAATCTTTTCTATTTTAATCGCTTGCCACTGCTTTGTGCAGAAGACAAAATAAATGAATCGCCCAGCCAATGGCAGAAGAAAAGGGTGGAATGGAATATCTGGCTGTAGGTACAGAAACACAGGCAGAATTCATATTCATTATTTTATAACCAGGTTTCCAAGTTGATATGATTTTGGGTTATTCTCTCCATAGAACAGGCTGCAGTCATAAAGCCTTTCTGTAGAATGATCGTTAGTAAACTGACACTTTAAAAAGTCCCTAGCAAGTATTACTGGTGACATAAATGGAGCATGTGTACTGAAATGACCACATAACCAGGGGCAGTCCTAGCCTGGCACTCTGGGTGATCACCTCCTTGGAGGGGGTGGTAGTGGTGTCAGACCTGTGGAGGTAATAGGCTGTGTTTCTACTGTGTCAATACAGAGTATGTTGATGAATTGCATTACATTCAATTTGCATGTTTGTACATGCGTTGATGTAATGCATTGAGCTTTGTTGTGCTTATATCAACATAGATTGCTACCTTAACATTAATGCAATACAAATATCGCTTCACTAACACACCCATCCACTGGTAACGGACTTGGTTTCCCCCCCAAAAAATAAAAAATAGTTAAACAGCATCACTTCCAGTCTTTCGCAATCATCACTTATGGGACAGCGAAGGAGAAGAAGAATAAAAGGTCCGTCCATCTGTGACGCATGCCTTAATGTATATATGTGTTAAACGGGGGAACCAGGGGTGTAGGGGTGGTCTCAGACCAGGGTTCTGCCGAGGTACCACCCATTTTACCCATAGTATAAGCATATGTCAACATAACCAGTGGCAGTCCTAACCTGTCTGGGGCCCTGAGGGTTACCCTCTTTGAGTAGGTGGAAGCAGTGTTGGACCTTGGGCGATTGTAGCGGTATCTGACTTGGGGGGGAGGGTGGTATCTGTGACCGATGGGGGTATTATAGTAGCAGTGTCGGATGGGGGTTCAACCGAGGTACCACACATTTTGCCCATACCAAAAAAACACCACCGCACATAACCATATAACCAGACGTGCCACTAGGGCGCTGTGGAGGGTGCACCTCGCAACACAATATATACACGGCCGGGAGACACCATGGATTTCTACCACTGTTATAGCTTGTAGCTGTGTCGGACTCGGGAGGTGGTAGTGGGTGTTGGACCAGGGGGGTAGTGGTATCACTGATGCCACTTTACATAAGCACAAAACTCAACATAATCTAAAATATCATATATTTTAATGCTTAAAATTGTTGTAAATAGTATAAGCCTAATTGCCTTAAGTACCTCAGTCCAGTAAAGCTGGTAACATACCTACCTGAAGTTCGTATCAAGTAGGGTGTGTGGTTCAACCCTCACCAGTACCCTATATTTTTACCAAATAAAACCTCCAGACAGTTACTGTTGCGTTTGCACATATCCTTTTAGGGCTTGTTTCCATTATACGTCGGGACCCCTACGCTAAGTGTATATGCTTAGCAGGGGTCCCGACGTATCCCACAGACTTTGCCTGCCGGTGGATGGTCTGTTTACACATCCACCGGTGTAAAGGCTGAACGTACTCGACTACGTTTAGCCTTACACGGGCGGATCGGCTCAGCGCAATGAAGACAGACCCTCAGCCGAGCAGGAAAGTCTATCTGTTACGTTGGGACCTCCAGCTAAGCGTGTACGCTTAGCGGAGGGGTCCCAACGCAATGGACTCATTGGTTGTCATAATATGTTGTTATAATATGGCCGTACTCCACAGGACGGTGAAGGGCTAGCATGAGTGTTGCCATCCAAAAAATGTATATGGCTGCAATGCATGTACACATAGCAGAACAAACACAGCCAAAGTTTAAATAAAGGCCGTGTGGAAATTTGGAGAGCATGAATGCCATGGCACCATTCATTCTGTAGTGGAGGGTACCCAGATAGGGTGAGCGGCCCCTTTTAAGAAGCAGGACCATGATGCCATGGGGCGGGCAGAGGACTCACACAGGAGGCGGAGCTCAGTTACAGGGACTAGGAAGTAGACCGACAGCAAGTGTCGCCGTCTCCCCTGAGGCAGTCCATACCAGTTTGCAGCCAGGGAGTGCAATAACACACACCAGTGTACCGCCCCATGGTATATTGACCTCCACACAGTTCCTGTCTGCTACCAGTGAAGCTGTTCCGGTGGGGTGGATTGCCAGGACAATCTTGAAACGTCTGCCCAAAACTGCCATCCACCAGCCTGCCCTCCGTGAACCGCTGCCCTCCACAATGGATCCCCCTACAGTCCCTGGCCACACTTCGGCTGAGGACTCTGTTGCATACACTGCGCCTCTTGCCTATGCCTGTATCAAACTGTTCCACTGGACTATATCAGTTTATACTGCTGCTGAGGACATTGTCAGTACAGTCAATTGTGTGCCGTTCACTGTTGCTGCGAGACCCTTCTAGGTTTGGGTTTAAAACATCAACAGTCGTCTCTGTCGTCTGGTTGATTCCTGTGCACTACAACTTCTATAAGATGGCCATTCTCTGTAAAGGCGGGAACACACGGCTCGATATTGGAGCTGTTCGAGGTTCCCTGCAGCAGCGTGATGACGTCATCATGCTGCTGCCCAATAGCAGAGGAGCTGGAGACACAGCACTACTCAGCGATGCTTTGCATGGAGTGGTCTCCATACAAAGCAACGGAAATCAACCGTGGTTTACGGTCATGTACGATATCCCTGTTTTCAAGTGGGATTTATTTGGCCGAAAACAGGGATGGCCGCATATGATATGGGCCAGATAGATGGCCGTGAGCACGCACGGCGCTCAAAGCTGCCATCAATCTGGCACATATCTACATGTGTGTTTCCTGCTTAAAACTCCTGGAGGCCCCTCTGACTACAAGCATCCTACTAAAACTACAAATGCCCTTGGTAGACCTTGGCTGAAGGTTGTCTTTGGGAAGTATGTGTGGATGGGGCCCAAACATTACTAAATTTTGTTGAGGGAAAACTACCCAACTGCTCAGAATCTAACCTTTATCACTCTAAAGCCCCCCATACACGTTCCGATTAATCTCCCGACCGATTTTTCATCCGATCGTGTCACCCGATTTTCACCTAAAATGTTATGGTCGGACGGTCGGCTGGCACGAAAAATCGGAATTTGAATTATCACCGATCTATTAGCCTGACACTATTTATTAACAGCAGATCGACCAAAATTTACGGGCAGGTCTGAAGCGGTCCCGACCGATTTTGAGAAATCTGGATCGGTCGGGTACATAATTCCGCATCCGATTAATCTCCCGACCACATTGGTCGGTCGGGCAAAATTCGTACGAAAAATCGGAACGTGTAGGGGGGGCTTAACATTGAATTACTCTAATTAGAAACCTTTACCTGTTTGCAACCCTTGTGTACACACACGTCTAGATTTTAAGCCCCCCGTCTAGATTTTTTGTTCAATCAACTTAATTCAATCATTTTTTTTGTTGATTGATTGAAAATCTATGGCAGCCCACATGGTTAGATCGACAATTTAAATTGGACATGCTAGAAAATTTTAATCGGTTGTATTGAAATTGAATCTTAATTCAATTCCGCTTTAAGTTGATCCCAAAAAATTCAAGAATCAAGAATCTGTTACTACAGTTGGCATAGATTACAATCAATCACAGATTTACCTGACCCCCTAAAAATGTATCTTTTTAAATTTATTGAACGGAAAATCTAGACGTGTATGGGGGCCTTTAAGCTAGCCATACACGTGTCGGATTCCATGTCCATTCGATTCATCATCCGATCGATTCATTAGCGGAATAAAAGGAGCCCCTCGGGGCTGGACGTTTACACTTTCATCGGAGCTCGTGTTTTTGGCCGCGTTGTCCGGGACCTCGAGGGCCTCGGCGTGCTTTCCTAGTCTCGTTTAAAATCAATATCCGTTCGCCACCATCACGCTATCCGCTTCTTGGACTGGAAACGCTATCTGTCTCTGCGTAGTTCAGAGTCAATGGTCATGATAAAATGAATGCCAATCACTAGCAGAGGATTTCCAACTGATCATCTGATCAACCTTTCATTATCGGCCCTCCCCATACCTTAACAATTTTTCAATCCCTCAACTTGATCAATCAATTTTTTGGTGATTGCTTGAAAATTCCTATACGCCCCCATAGTTAGATCACCTAAACCAATTAAAATTGGGGAAAAATTGATTGTAAAAGGATTGGACTTGTTGGTAACTTATTTAATTGGTTGTATTGAATTCATTACCTTTCGTCTATCTACAAAAAAGTTGATCAAATATCTGTTCTGCAGTGGCCAAACAATCACTCAATCACAGATTTCCCTGACCCCACCCCCAAATTGATCTTTTTAAGTTGATTGAACAGAAATCAGGCCGGGTATGGGTGGCTTTATTCAACACAACCAATCAATAGAGCTCCATGTACATAGAATACGACACCAATCATCAGGACAATGTATCGTATATACACACACCAAATCATACAGAGACATGTTCATATATCCACCACAACCATCATACATATACATGTATCATAATATACACACACCAATCTACAGAGACATGTTCATTATCACACACAATCATACCGAGACATTTACATATATACACACAAACCAACCAATCATCATAGACATTATCATATACACACACCAACCCCCCCCCCCCCCTCATACATAGACCTGTATCATATATACACACAACAACCAATCATCCAGAGACATGTTCATATATCACACCAATCATAACAGAGACTGTCTCATATATCCCCCCAATCATACAGAGACATGTATCATATACCCATCACACAACCAATCATACAAGAGACATGGTATCATATATACACACAACCAATCATACAGAACATGTATCGTATTTCACCACATCATACACGAAGGAGACATGTATCAATATATACACACCCAATCACAGAGACATGTCTCCTATACCCAACCAATGCAAACAGATGACATGTCTTCCTATATGCACACAACCCAATTCATCCAGGGACATGTATCATATATACACACAACCATCATTACAGAGACAATGTCCTTCATCTACACCCCACCATCATACAGAGACATGTATCAATTCCACACATCAATCATACAGAGACATGCATCATATATCCCACACATCATACAGATAACATTTATCATATACATAACACCCATCATACAGATACTGTATCCATATACACACCACCAATCATACAGAGACATGCTCTACTACACACACACCAATCATACGAGAACATGTATCATATACACACAACACAACAATCTACAGAGACATGTATCATATTACACACACCACGCATACAGGGACATGTATCATATATAACACACACCAATCATACAGAGACCAGTATCATATACACACAAGACAATACCCTCCTACGAGACATGTACTATAGACACACATCATCATACAGAGACATATCATTACCACACAATCAATCATACAGAGACATTTATCATATACCCCAAACCCCATCAACAGAACATTTCATATACACCACACAACCAACATACAGAAGACAAAATGTATCATATATACACCCCAATCATACAGAGACATGTATCAATTACACCACACCAATCATACAGAGACATGTATCATATATCACCCCCCCATCATACAGAGACATGTATCATATATACACACCAATCTACAGAGTTATGTACATTTACACACCAAACATACCGAGACATGGGATTCTCCAACGATCTGGAATATCACGATATCTTCGTATCATGATCATGAATCTGAGCAAAGTAACTATGCATGCTGCGTTCACATATGCGCATGTACATATCCGCCAGGCCTTTGTGTGCCGCAAAGCCACAGGCCTCTCTTCCCATACAACCAGTGACCCGCCCCCCCCATTCCTCGCACTAGATGATGCCCCCACTCCACGCAATTCACTTCCCCCACCAGAGATATTTCTTCTTTTACAAATAACTGTCGTCTCCAGCCTAGCTGTCGTGTGCCGTCCTCCAGATATGACGTCCCGCCGGGGCTTAATGTAACATCTGATTTCTGTATTTTCTTTTTGTTCCTAGCAGATGGAGGAGTCCACCATTACCGCTACCCCACAGGAGACAGATCCCAGATTGGTTTACCTGACACTGCTATGTAGTCCATCACTGTAGAATAACCGCACCAGACGGGTGGGCATTGTGATTTGAAGCCCGTCACCCTAAAGCCCCCATCCCTTTAGATTTTCTCCATACAATTTCATCAGATCTACCACCCTATTTAGTGCTGGGTCCTGCCTGATAGATACATAGTGATTGGAAAGGGTATATCACTGCTATTTAGTGCCGGGTCCTCCCTGATAGAATACCTAGTGCTTGAAGGTATAATATCACGCTATTAGTGCATGGGTCCTCCCCTATAGAAACTAGTGATGGGAAGTATATATCACTGCTATGTTGTGCTGGGTCCTTCCCTGATACATAAATGGTGTATTAATAGGTATATATCCTGCTATTCAGTGCTGGTACTCCCGGAATAGAAGACAGATTTGATTGGAAGGTATATACACTGCTATGTATGCTGGGTACCTTCCCAATAAAACATAGTGATTTGGAAGGTATATTAACTGCTATGTAGTGCTGTGGTCCTCGCCTGATAGAATACATAGTGATTGGAAGGTATATATCACGCTATGTAGTGCTGTGTCCTCCCTAAAGAATACATAGTGATTGGAAGGTATATATCTCTACTATGTGGTGCGGTGCTTCCTTATCGAATACATAGTGACTGGTAGGTATATATCCGACTGCTATAGATTCGGCCGGGTCCCTTTCTTGATAGATACAAGTGACTGTAAGGTATATATCCTGCTATGTAGTGCCGGTCCTCCTGATGAATACTATAATATGGAAGGATTAAAATCCTCTCTCCTACATGGTTTTGGTAGAAGAAAGTTGATTGTACAGATTTTTGGTAAGATTGTAAGGTGTAAGTGGGGGGCTTTAAGAACAAGAAAAAAAAGGCGATCTTCACAATAAGAAGTCAAAATGAGGACTGGCTGACGACACATGATGGCTCTCCCTTATAAGTCATGAAATCCCCCTGGCATGATGCACGTTGTGTTTGCCACAAGCTGTCATTACAGTCAAAGCCGTGCCAGCGTGCGGGGTGGCTGGCTTACGAGAGTTAAATGTGCTCCTAGCTGGGGGGGATTTCTCTCTAATTCTCCGCATTGTCCTGGGATTGAGAGGTGGGTGGCAGTGTGCTTGTGGCTGGATCTCAGGTCCCCTGGCGCCACCGCCTGAGACCTCTTTGCTCACCAGTCATTACACCATTCGACCGTAGGGGAAAAAAAAAACCCTAAATCCTCTTGCCACGGATTCTGTGCGCGGGGGTCAACCGCAGGCATGCTCGCTGTTGTGTGGCCAGGCGGGCCATCCCCCCCATTTTTGAAGCCAACTCCATCTGCTGGTAGATTTACCCCTGCAGGGGTAAATGGTTTAATGGTTTGGAATGGATAAAAGTATTATACCTACCTCCTTCTTTTCCCCTCCTTTCTTGGCCGCCTGGCTGTTCTCCTCTTTAATCTCTGCATCATCACATGCATGTAGCCTAGTCCTTCATTGCGTAAAAGGACTGTGAGGGCCCGGCCTAACATTCTATATAACCCTAACATCTGAGAATTAATTTCTATTATTCCCCCTTACCTCAATGATGTGCCATGAGGAGGGCTGCTAACAATCCCTTCCCGAGTCCCAGGTCCTACCCCTTGTGGTGTCTATACTATGGTTTTCCCCCAATCCCTGTGCTTTGTCTCAACGTCTTTTGGTCCCATAGGGGTCCCCCGCGCCCTTTTTCTGCAGGTTCTCAAGTCCTGTACCCACACCCCTTTGTGCCCAGAGAGAGGGTCTCCTCGCAACCCTTTCCTTCAGTCCTCCATGTCTTTTACCCTTACCCTTGTTTACCAATAATGAGGACCCCTCCCTGTGCGGAGTTTTCAGTCTTTTGGTCCCATATCAGGGTTCGGCCCGCACCCTTTTCATGAGTTTCTCAAGTCTGTACCCCCTTTTGTGTCCATCGTGAGGGTCTCTCCCAGCCCCTTTCCTCAGTCCCCTCCCGCAGGTCTTTACCCGTTGTGTTGTCTTACTGAATGGGTTCCCCCCATCCCTTGCTTTGTCTCAAAGGTCTTTTGTGCCCATAGTCAGGGTCTACCACACCCTCATCTTGGGTTTCCCAGTCTGTACCCCCTTTTGTAAGTGAGAGACCTCTTGCAAGCCCCTTTTCTGAGTCCCCAAGTTCGCTACCCCCTTGTGTGGCCTATACTGAGGGTTTCCCTATCCCTGTGCTAGAGTTTTTCCCAGTCTTCAGTGCCCATAGTCAGGGTCTACCACACTCTTTTCCTGAGTTTCTCACGTCTTTGCCCCTTTTGTGCCCATAGAGAGGGTCTTTTTGCAGCTCCTTCCCTGAGTCCCCAGGTCTTTCCCTTGTTGTGCGCATATACTGATGTTTCCCCCAATCCCTGTGACTTTGTCTCAAAGGTCTTTTTGTGACCATAGTCAGGGTTTTCGGTTTCCATGTCTGTCCCACCGTCCTTTTGTCCCCTAGTGAGGTCTCTCGCAACCGCCTTTCCTGATCCGCATGTCTTTACCCTTTGTGTGCCTCTACTGAGAGGGTTACCACCCTCCCTGTGCTTAGCGTCAGGTCTTTTGGGCCCATAGTCGGGTCTCCTACACCCTTTTTCCTCAGTCCTCAAGACTGTACCCATTTTGTACACAAAGCGAGGGAGTCCCCAGTTTTTTTACCGCTTGTGTTCTTTAGCCACTTACACTTTCCATACAATTTTCCTGTATAAAACAATCAAATTTTGTTCTACCAAAACCATGTAATATGAGGAAACCTTTCTAAACCTTCCAATCACTATGTATTCTATCGGAGGACGCCGCACTACATAGCAGTGATACTACCTTCCCAATCACTATGTATGCTATCAGGGAGGACCCGCACTACATGCCCTGATTATACCTTCCAATCACTATGTTTCTTCAGGGAGGACCCAACAACATACAAGTGATATATACCTTCCAATCACTATGTAATTCTATCAGGGAGGACCGGCACTACATGCATTGATAGTATACCTTCAATCACACTATTCTATCAGGGAGGGACCCACACTACATAGCCGTGATAATACCTTCCATCACTATGGTATCTATCATGGAGGACCCGGCACTACATAGCAATTGGATATATACCTTCCAATCACTATGAATTACTATCAGGGAGGAACCCACTACTAGCAGTTGATAATACCTTCCAATCACTATGTATTCTATCAGGGAAGGACCCGGCCCTACATAGCAGTGATATATACCTTCCAATCACTATGTATTCTATCAGGGGGACCCGGCACACTACTAGCGTGATATATACCATTCCAATACACTAGTATTTATCAGGAAGGAACCGCACTACATAGGCAGTGATAATATACCTTCCAATCACTATGTATTCTATCAGGAGGACCCGGCACTACATAGCATTGATATATCCCTTCCAATCACTATGTATTCTATCCAGGGAAGGCCACTATCT
>CM070037.1:112794237-112808317 GCA_036250615.1 Ptychadena robeensis | reverse complement strand
TGTTATAACAGTGAATGTCTAATGCTTTATATAATAATGGCAAATCTGTGTGAAGGAAGAGATCTGCACCACGGTAACATTTATTTGCATTAAATTGTAATGGTTCAAAGAATGCCAGACTTGGTTGCCCCCAACACATTTCACTTCACATAACTTGGCAAAAGACCCCTGTCTTGGTGATGTCACCGTTGGCTGGGGTCGGCTCCATGGTGTGCCACCTCGATTGCGGCTTCCCTACCCACACTTAATTAGGGTGAGATGGAGGAGTGCCCCCCGATTACGCCCTTGTGCCCCTCCGTGCCCGCGCGCTCTTGTCATGTATGGCACCAACCATGCCATTAGTCTTAGCAGTGGATAGTGCAGTTTGCAATGGATAGTGATGTTTCTCCCCCGGCAAACAGTTTGCACTTCTTCCTCCGGCGAACAGTATGGGTGTTCGACCCACCCCGTTCACTGGCAGGAAGAAGGTTATTATAATTTTTTCTACCGGGTAGAGAAGCCAGGAAGAGAAGCCCCTCTCTAGTGAAAGAAAACCATCTTTAACGTCAGTGATGTCATGTCCGGATATGGAAACCGGGAACTGTGCGTTCCAGGCACCGAAATTTACGTAAGTTATGCGAACAGGCAGGAAATTTAAATCTCCCCGCGAACAGACGGACATCAGACTATTTTAAATAGTCCCAGGGGCGTAGCTAGAAATGACTGGGCCCCATAGCAATTGACATGCCTCTCCAATCTTTTATTTTGCTTTAACAAATTTTAAATTTAAGTGAAAAATGTGAACTTTAATTTTGACGACAGTACTTTCTTTTTTATCTAAAGTCCTCCAACCCTTCTCTATATTTCCAGTAATTTGGGAGATGATACCATGGTCAGGGGCTTTGATTAACTTCCACTATGTGAAATTCACATAGTGGAATTTTCCAAACTCAATTTCAACATCTCCAGAAATAAAATTAGCACAAAGCCCACAATATGGTGCTGCCACCTACATTTGTTCACCAGCTCAGGAATCCAATGCAGTAAGTTTTATCACCTCAAGCTGGACTTCAGAGTACCATCCAGGAGTGTAACTGTCAGGAACAGAGAGTAAAAAAAGTTCAGCCAAGAACGGCAGGCCCCTTTGTGGCTACGGGCCGCATAGTGCTGCTATGAATGCTATAGTGGTTCTTACACCCTGGCTGTTGACGGACGGACCTGGCCGAAGTTCGGCCATCACTAGCAAAGGAGTTTTGAGGACTCAGCTTTAAAAAGCCACACTCTACATCCTGGCAACTGAATAGGGTAGATCACTATTCTCCAATAAGAAATGCAGAATATAACAGCTCATATTGTCAGGATTCTAACCCAGGGATTCTCCGACGCCTGGTTGAAGCTCTACCTGCTGAGCTACCTCACATTCTGACTTTACACCTTGCTGGATCTCTTGGACCTTGATACCAAGTCACCTAGTTCTCATGAACCCTGAACCTTTGGCCACTCCTCTGGACTTCCTATAAAAGCCAGGTCCCAACCTGCATTCAATGCCAGATTATTGTATCTTGCCAATAACTTCTCTGTCTCCTCATCGTGCTCCAATTTCTGATAACTTGTGTACCGAACCTTGGCTTCTGAATATCGACTACTGTTCTCTCATCGCTCCATCCCTAACCTGACACCATTGGCTTCTGACCCCGGCTTGGATTTGACTACTCTTTTGCTTGTTCCCTGACTGCTACCTGAAATCGTTACACATATATTAGGTATGTTTTGGAATGACCGACCGAGCACACACCCATTCTTATGGTTTGCAAAGCATGGAAGCAAGGAAGACTAATTTGATTTTAGCCCCCTTAGCACAACACGTGCCCCTTGTGAGCATTCACACCTAATGCTAATTTGTCGACTCTCTTCATGTAAATATAAATGGAGATAATAACGTGTTTGTGAGCGGCAGGCCAGCCCTCGGTCATTTCGCCACAGCGGGAGGGGGAGTGGGGGGACCTCGATTAAAGTAATTAAGCAGAAATAATCCTTTTCGGTGAAGGGGGAGTGATTTAACCACATCATGGCTATCGCTGAGAATGGCGCTGTGTGCATGCAATGCTGGGAAGGAATGAGTGGGCCGTGTATTAGTAGAAAATGTGCATTAACTCTTCGCCTGCCAGGCTACCATAATGAGAGAATGTCATCACCCTACGGTTACAGCAGGTGGAAGCACTCGGCCCTGAGGAATAGGTAGCATTCTGCTCAATTAGCGCCTTGCCGTCAAGCTGATCACGAATCCTCCAAAGATTTATTGAATTACCGGGTCTAAAAATATTTTCTTGGTCGTTATGGCGTGTCTCTACTAACGGGGAATTACCTTGGTTTAATTCTAATATGACTTTGTTGCATCAATACATTCCGATAAGGCGTAGCACAGCAGGACAAGCTTTCATCTGTTATAATTGCTCTATATACAGAGTGAGGGGCTGCTCGTCTGAGCATCCTTCTATTCGCAGCATGTAGTCTCCAGCTGAGAGGTCAATAGGCTGGTTAACACGATAGGACGAGGGCAGACGCGCTTTGGCGCTGTAATTATGCTAATTAGCTCAGCTGTCTTCCATTACTTAAAATAATGTTTTTGCAGAAAATTGATGTAAGGTGTATAATTACCAGGCGAGCGGTTTTATCATTTATCCTGTGGCTTTAGGCATCATTCATGCTTGCAATTAGTCCCGAGTCAGTGACTTAGTAGGGGCACCGAAAGTGGCATCATCATCATTTACTGTGACCCCGGCCAGACTTGTGTGTCTGTGGTTCGGGTAAATGGCGGTGAAACTGTTACAACTATACTTACAAAGTTCCTATATAATTACAATTGTGATAACAATCCATAGCAGCGTCGCTGGATAAGCAATACAAACATTGCTGCTTCTAAGCAAGACAGGCAGCTATGGAATAGGATACAAGGTGTCCATAGAAGCATATATGTGTTAGATCGATGGCCGCATTGAGAGCTAGCGCCCATCCAATGCTGCCAGCCCTGTTTTCGAGTGGGGTCAATAAATCCCGCTCAAAGGTTGATCAAGCAGGTATAGGACATGTCCATAAATCCTTCTCGATCTGAATCCCCATCCAGGGGATTGAACAGGAATCGAGCACCTAAAGTAGTGCTCCTTGATTCCCGCCCACAGAGCTCGGTCGCAGTGTGGGGACGTCTTTGTGACATTATCACACTGCACTCAAATCAATCGTGCGCTCATCTAAGACCTACATCACAGGCATGAGAAGAGGACTGTAAGTAAAGGGTTAAGAATATTTGTACATAACCAGTGTATCTCTAACAGTGGACTTTTAAGGCAAAAAATTCTAGAAACATAATCACCCTACATACTCAAGTATAAGCCACTCTGGATATAAGCTGAGGTACCTAGAAAGAAAGAGCACCATTGCCCATAGGAATGAATCAAACAGGTGAATCTTAGTGCCCCATCCTCAATAAAGCTAAGAGAACACAGGTTTATTGTTATTACTGGATGGGTTTTCATGGCACTTCTCATGTTCAAACATGAAAATAAGTTTCCATTAAAAAAGTGGTTAGTATTATTAATATTGGGACTAATATATGGAATGGAAATGGAAACTTTTTTTATGTTTAAATCATAAGTAGTGGAGTTTTTTAACTGAAATTCTACCCTCTCTAGTAAAAATGACCAAATACTCCAGTAGATGGTGCTGCCGCGCCGTTTGGCCACATTTCACCAGCCAAACTTTGGAGTGCTGCCAATAGAATATCGAATACATATTGGAACAGTCACAGAGGCTGCCCGCTTCTACAGGGAGACCAGCGAACACCTGGACTGGTAAGTGAGTTCTGACTCTGACCTTGACTCGAGTATAGGCCAAGGGGGGCTTTTTCAGCAAATTTTTGGCTAATACTCAAGTATATATGGTAATAGGAATAAAAAGGTCTGCATTTACATGGTGGAACATACATCTCATTAGGAAATTAAAAAAAGGAATAAACATCCTTATAACCAATACAACCCTAAGGCATCTATTTAATCCTACGTGTTTGCCGATTCTGCCTTCCTCAAGGAGATGTTGTTGGAATAAATGGACATATAATATAAACATATTGTCCTCTGTGATTGCTGATGTCTCCTACATCTCACTTCACATCTCACTTCACATGTCACTTCATGGACATACCTTGAATAAAGTAACTGCCATATTCTTTGGACTATAAGACGCACTTTTTCCCCCCAAAGTAACGGGGGACGTGTCTGTGTCTTATGGTCTATACCGCGACCGAATGGTCGAGTGATCACAACTTTGCTCCCCGCCAGCCTTCCGGTAGGTGGGAGATCTGCACACAGCTGGACCTCCCATCTGAACTGTATTGGTTATGCTTCAGATGGGAGATTGGTTGCTGATAAACCCATGCAGAGTGTGTGTGGGGATAGCTGTACTCACACTGACAGTCTCCTCACACACAGCCGCAGAGGGGAGACATGAGTGCAGATTCCCCTGCAGCCCCCCTTTCCAATGTTGGAGTAGTGAAGGGGATTTTTTCCTTAATTCATTTGAACACATAAAATATTTTATTTTTCCTGCTTTAAAAACTGGGTGCGTCTTCTGGTCAGGTGCATCTTATAGTCTGAAAAATACAGTATTTTATAGAACCCTTATACCTCCATCTCTTGGGGTGGGGAGTGGTCTTGAGGGGGCCTGGTAGAATTGCTGTGATACCCTCCTACTGACATTGTCCATTTGGCTAGTCTCCGAAAGGTGTGACTAGATGTACCCTACCTGTATGACAGCAATTGCATGATTCGTGTCCTTACCTTGTAACATTTTGCAGCTGTATTGACAAATATATAAAACTATTGATTTTGAATGCCATATAAACTTGAGTATAAGCCGAGGCACTTCATTTTACAAAACGTTCTGGAAAGACTGAATGCCTCCAGTATAAGCCTAGGATGGGAAATGCAGCAGCTAAGTCACAGAAACACACAGCAATTGTGCTTTGTTTTGAGATGTTATTATTTCAACTAGCTGAGTTGGTGAGTTAATTGCAAATCCCCTGAACAAGATAACAACACCAAGATTGCTCTAGCTTATGTGGGTTTCACATAAATTAAGTTAAGCGGACCTACCGCCTCCATTTCTAATTGCTATTATTGGCACCAAGGAGCAGATCAGAAGTAAATAAAACCCACTTAACTGGTGAAAATTGTCAAAATCCTGCGTCGCTCCAGTAATGTCGCCTCACAGCAGGCTTCAGATGCAAGGGGACTCTGGAAAGTAGACATCAGCAGTGATCTGAATGCGGTGACGCAGATCCCGATTGGTGGAGGCAGCGACACCGGAAAAGTCTCGCTCCAGGCATGGAAAGGTAGGTATAACTGTAGTGTAGTGCCACTGACAATGCAGGGTAATGTCCCCTTTAATTTTCTGGACCATAATCCTCCTGGGTTCCCGGGGAACTTACCGCCCACCTGCAGCGGCTCAGCATGAAGGAGTCTAATGGAGTGGAGGTAACTGGGCACGCTGTCCACCACGAGACTCTATACCTGCTTCAGTCTGGTCTGGCGTGCGGGCAGCCGGGGAGTAAAATAGCATACAGTGTTCCTGAAAGCCCCAATTACGTTTTTTCCACTGCCGAGTTCAGTTCCTACCCATACCAAGGTTCCGGTGGGGTGGCTGGGAGCCCCTGCCACATGGAGGACAACCGCGATTGCTGGAGAGTTCCGAATCAGCGTGTCCCTGCCAGGCTGTGGAGGTCTCCCTGTGACTATGCAAGTACCGGACCTTTCTGGCCTTACTTCCCTTGGCCCCACATGGGTGCAGCGGACTAAACGTGTTTGGGTATGCTTGGACTATAGGGGTAACCCTTTAGTGTACAACATTTTATCTGCTCACTGGAAGTTTTACTGGCCCTGTTGGGTCGCTGTAAATAACGTTTGTTCGTTTACAGTTGGCTCCTGACGTTAATTCCTGAACCTTACATATCTATTTTATGTTTAGGGGTCAGTGTCCCCGGATGAAGACTGCATGTAGGTTGAATTTACAACCGCTTTAAGTCAACGCAAAATGTTTTACTTGACTTTGAACCTAACTTATGCATTGCTAGAGCATTATATTTTTATGTTCCTACAACTCTTATCTACATCTCAAGCAAATTTGGCAATGATACCAAGTTCAAGGGATTTGCAGTTTACGCACAAATTCCACCTGTGGAATTCCATGATTTTCATCTCTTGACTAGAGATGGTCGTATTTTCCGAATTGCTGATTTTGTGAGTTGATTGCAAAGCCTCTGAACATGGTATCATCACCACAATTGCTGGAGGTTTTAGTTCAGCATATGTCGTTTTTGTATAAATTAAGTTCAAAGTTAAAGTCGAAATTTCAACTTTTGAAATTTTTACATAACTTTGAACTTAATTTATGCAAAAACGACATATGCTTAAGCAAAACTTTTTTCCCAATGTTCCCACAACCCTTCTCTACATCTCCAGCAAGTTGTAGAGAAGTGGTGATGATACCATGCTCAGGGGCTTTGCAATTACCATATTTTTCGGACTATTACATGCACTTTTTCACCCCCAAAATTGGCCACTATGTCGTGGGTGGTCGCGTCTTGGCTTCCCACCAGCTCTCTCGGCAAGGAGATTAGCCGGGGAGCTGGAGGAGCTGTCATATGAGAGATGCCGGCTGGTGTCAGGATCTCCCATCTGAACTGTATTGCCTAAGCCAGCAGAGCCCTGCTGATAAAAATGAAGAGAGAGATAGATGAACTGCTATCTATCTCTCTCTCTCTCCGTCCGTGAAAACTGCAATCACTCTTCCATGGACACAGGCACAGCCAGAGAGGAAGAGGAGAGAAGACTCTGCAGCCTTCCCGACCCCTCCTCCTGATCAGTGAGGAGGTGACGTGTTGTGCTGTGATAGTACTGCTGCTAGTGACATCGACTGGTTGAATTTGATATTGCATTAATTTAATCCATTGCATTAACCCAATTGATATGAAAACTTATAGATAAATTTTTTTTCTGGTTTTCATGGGTGCGTCTTATGATCTGGTGCGTCTTATAAATGTGACCATCTCTACTCCTGACCCGAATATAAGCTAAATTTAATATATTTGGTGCTGAAAAATGTGGCTTCTGAGCAGGAATTTCCCCTAAGAATAGGTAGCTTTTGTTTTCCTAGTACTACTTAAAAATATCACTGTGCCTGTTGGTGATTATAGTGAACCGCAAACAAAATGTGACAGATTTCAAGGGAACAATATATAACACAAACCCGTACAGACATAAAACAAATCAGATGGTTTACAGTGCAGTACACAAGAAAAAAACATAAACTCTGCAAAAATGACATTACAAGGCAGGATCCGTTCTAGAGAATACAAAAAGTTTGAAGCAGTATTAAACCC
This sequence comes from Ptychadena robeensis, assembly GCA_036250615.1. NCBI lineage: Eukaryota > Metazoa > Chordata > Amphibia > Anura > Ptychadenidae > Ptychadena > Ptychadena robeensis. The sequence continues at coordinate 112,800,906 of CM070037.1, read as the reverse complement.
TTATAGAAAAAAGTGTTATATCAACCCACAAGCACTGTTTTATTGATGTTCAGTGCAGCCCTGAAATTTTCTGTTTGGGTGCTTGCTTCTGTCTATACAAGGGCACCTTCCCTAGGCCTACATGTCCCAAGACAACTTGTGCAAGTTACTTTCTGTGTGTGCAAGCGGCAGTGCATATAGGTGGCTACATAAAGAGCTCCATATAGTTCCAAAAGCTAAGGTAGCCAGCCCAACACATGACTTCATTGACCAAGTCCCCATAATCTAAATAAAGATACAACACTGAGAATGTTGAAGATAAGGGGATGTGCCGTATTTTTCGGACTATAAGACGCACCCAGTTTTTTAGGCAGGATAACCAGGTAAAAATATTTGATATATAAAAGTGTGGACATCAATTGGGTTAATGCAATTGATTAAATGAATGCAATATCAAATTCAGCCAGTAGATGTCACTAGCAGCAGTACACAGACACAGCACATCACATTACCTCGTCACTGATCAGGAGGAGTGGGACAGGAGGCTGCCCAGTCTGCTCTGCTCTGCCTCTCCAGCTGGCTGTGCCTGTGTCCGTGAAAGCTGCAGTGATTACAGTTCCTAAGGACACAGAGAGAGGGATAAATGGCAGTTCATCTATCCCTCTCTTCATTGCTTATACTAGCAAAGCTATAGGCTCTGTTGGCATAAGCAATTATAATACAGTTCAGATGGGAGATCAAGCTGGGAGAGCTGGTGGGGAGCCAAAGCGGCCACCCACAGCCACGCAGGCAATCTTAGGGGTGAAAAAGTGAGTACTATGGTAGAAAAAATATGGTATTTAACGGTCACCACTTACAAACATACCAAACAAATTTGAATATAATAAATTTACATAAATTAACATATAAATTAACTTATAACATTTAACTTCCTAAACTGGTAAAATAAATATTACCCTGCAACTAAAGCCCTGTATGCCCAGAATGTAGAAGCGTAGATGGAACGGCAACTTGACCTGGGGGTTTTGGAATGGAGATGGGAATGTAGGGAATGTGGGAGTGTTTAAGGTGGGCAGGATCAGAAATTATTATAAGGAATGGTCAGCAGGGGGCAGGTGTTTTCAGATCGGGATTTTCACCCACCCTCCCTTCATGATTGGTTGGTTGATTGGTTGGTGGGACTAGGTGTTTGGGGTGTTATGTAACATGTTTTGTTTATTTTGTCTCTGCATGGTGGAAGCTCGACACTTTGAAGGCTTCTTGCGTGTTAGCATAAGAAGAAATACCACAAACACTGGTGAAAATGTTTTCTAAGGCAGGGCTTAAGCCCCAGTGTTGTTACGGTATTTAAAGTCATTTTAAAGGGTACCCACCAAGCTGGTATTGAAGGGCCAGTGGCTGGTACTTTTGGTACGGCTGGTGGAAGGAACTCGGAAAAAGTTGGTGGCACTTTCGGGGGACCCCTTTCAACTGTTTTGAGATTGTATATAGGCTGTGGCCATGTTTATATATAAATTTGCACTTCAAATTATATATAAAACTTTTCCAAATAGTATATCATGGTCTCTGTTATTTGTATGAATGCGGTGTGTTTAAGTCCAAAAGACAAAATGGCTTAGTACTCCCTGGGTCATACAGTATAAGCTCGACAATGGTCCCTGACAGTGTGCTTATGAATGACTGACTTGCAGCAGTGCGGTACTAAACTTAAGTGCAACCCAGGCAAGTTTTTTACGGTTAAAGGTAAGGCACTGCATGCAGCAGCAATTCCTTCAGCACACATGCTGGTGGAGGGTGAGCCTGCCAAGACATTAAGTGACAAGAACAGGGTATCTAGAAAAACAAGATCACAGGGTCATGTAGCATGCCCCCAATGTGCCCCAACCTCCGGTGACTAGATAGGTAATGTCTAGCTTGTTACAGTAGGTAGAGTATATGAATTTCAAATACAATAACACTTCAACATGAACATGTTATGTTGCCTATGTATTATTTTAAATGAAAAATTATAAATAAAGAGCTTAGATAATTTGCAAATCATCACAATTAGTGTTTCTTTATATTTAACAGAGAATCTCAACTATTTTGGGAAATGAATTTGTACTTCTTGGACTATCGCTGTTACTAGAACTACAACTTTAGGCGCCAGGAAACTTTGTGAGTAAATATGTTTTCCTGACAAGACCAGAAAAGGGTAATTGATGTAATGTACCAACTGTCGTTTCTGGACCCGAATATTTTCCATGTGTACACTAAGCTCTGTGGGAGGTTTGGAGTGACTCAGTGACCACGTTGTAGAGCCGATAGCCACAAGGATTAAATATTCAAAGGCAACTGACCATATCTGAGGAAGACTTCGACAAACAGGAAACTATTGCCTTGTATAGAAAGAAAACTAAAGGCATCAGTGTGGTGGAACTGATACTGTGTAAAGTGGACCTTTTAGTGAAATGATCCTCAGTTAAGGTATTCCTCCACACTGTGAGCAACACAATCTTACAGTAATAATAATTGTATGTACTAGGAAAAGAGCTCATAATGTTAATTTACTCCCTTCGTTCACCTCGAAATCTTAGGTTATATCAGTGGTTCCCAAACTTTCCTTGCAAGGCCCCCCTTTTCTATTTAGGCCCTACTCCCTATTCAAAGACAGGTAAAAAATGAGGGCCAGCGCCCCCCTGGAATACCTTTCAACCCTCCAGTTTGGGAACCATTGGCACGTCATTCCCCATAGGGGATTACAGGGGGGCAGCTGCACTGCACGGTTTTCCCTGTGGTCTACGCTCAGGAAAACCTCACAGTTTTCCGATTCAGCCTTAATCATAGGAAAAAACTGTTGATTTTTGGTTGGTAATCAAAGCTTTGAAATGTCTTCACAGTTTAAATACTATCGAATATCGGCACTTCGAGAACTCACATAGATCTCAAATTCAATATCTTGAATATTTGAGATCCTGGGGAAAGTACCATGCATTGCGCTTGCAATATTCGCATGTACAAGTGCCGGTTTTATATTTGGAGTATATGACAAATTACACAAATTCGAATATTACCAATGCTGCTCAAGTTTAAAGTCCAACTAAATTTGACCTCTACTATTATATATGTATTCCACCAGCATATTTATCTTTGCCTGGAGGTCAGATCATAATTTCACCCTAACTTTCAAACCTTTATTGAGTAAAGATTATTCAACTATTCAATCTCTATCCAAACAGGAGGCTGTTGAAATACAAAGTTATTGGTAGGTCCAAAGGAAATCATACCAACATGATGTAAGATGTGTGGCGAGCTTTACTCTTACTGCTAAAAACTGCTAAAAGCTCTTAATGGCCAGCTCATTGTTTGTATTGTAGACTAGGTCTAAAGCAGGGTACAGATGGCTGGATATTCAAGCCGTCCGATGTACCCTGCAGCAGCATTATGACGCCATCACAGATATCAGTGGGCTGGGGAGAGACTAAGCCATTGCTTTGCCTGGAGACCCGCGGTCTCTAAGCAAAGCATCGGACATCGGCCGTAATTACGGTCATGTCCAATAAAGCTGTTTTCTAGCGGGATTGATTTGTCCCGTTTGAAAACAGCGGTGGGCGCAGATTATATGGGTCAGATAAATGGCCGTGAGCGCGCACAGCGCTCGAAACGGCCATCGATTTGACCCATATCTCCACGTCTGTACCCTGCTAAGTCTAGGTGTGCTAATGGAGCCCCATAGGAGTTGCTGGTGAACCCTAGACATCATGAAATTTCTATCTTGAGTTCTATCTTGAGTTCTTCTTCAGCATGTATCCTCAGATGTACAAGAGACATGTAGAACCTCTATCTTTGTTAGTTACTAACCTGACAAGGGGTTGCTAATCAAGGCCCTAGATGTGTTCTGTAATATATGGCTCAATTCTCTACTGCCTAGTAGTCTTGAGCTTGATTATTTGAATTGCGAATATATTCAACGAATATCGGTTATTCGAGAACTTGCAAAATTCGCTAATATGGTGGTGGATATTCACAATTTCGAATATTCGCGATATTGTGCATTGGCAAGCTTATGGCCAAGGATTGCACATTTATATTCACAATGCGAACATAAATGCCACATGTGACCACTCATTTTGAGGAATATAGAATATAATTGAGAATATATTTTCATGGCCATACACTTGAATATTCGCAAAAATTTAATCGAAAATAATTAGAATTATTTGTGAAATATCACAAATTAGAATATTGCCTATGCCGCTCATCACTACTGCCCAGCTTCTCTATTGTCAGTTCAGGAGATACCTGAAGGGCCTGACCCCACATGAACACATCCAGTCGAGCTCTCGGACTAGAGATGGTCAAATTTTTCGACTTGCTAACTTGCTTACCCAGACTCTATCTGGGACCACTATGATCGCTAAGATATGCCTGGTCCATCTGATAATTGACCCTCCGCACTACTCAACTGTCCCCACACTAGGTTTTTGGGGAAAAAAAGTGATTATTATGTCCAAACTGCCGGTATATTCAGATGGGGTACTTTACTAGGCAGAAAAAATATACAATCCTATACCTGCTGGTTTATTCTTAGGAGTCAATTACACAAAGTCTAGTCTCATTTACCCCAAGAGAAGAGTGGTGCTGATGCCCAGATGAAAATTAAAGTCCAGTCCCTACAGCTATCTTCCTCATCTCACCCTAAGCCTGTGTAGGGGATACTCAAGCATACACATGTTGACAGCTGGGACTTGTAGTCCCACAGGCTGAAGACTCACCCCTTTCTATCCTTAGATAAAAAAAGCTTTTTGACCCCTCTATCTAGGCCTTATGTACCCTCTTGGGAAACAGCACCACCCTCTGCACGGGCAATACCAATACTTTTACAGGGGTGACCTTTTTTGTATTTTCCACCTCACTACAGCATTGTAACTGATGGCTCCTGAGGCAGTTCTATGAAGTTTTCAGGAATCTATGTACAGCAATATGTATATTATATAGCACAAATTTTATTAAATATATAATTATTGAGTATAAGCAGACCCAAATAACAGATCAGGTACCTACATTTATCTACAAAAACTAGGAAAGCATACTCGAGTATAAGCTGAGGGTGGGAACCGGTGAATCTTAGTGCCACACCCTCAATAAAGTTAAGAAAACACAGGTTTATTGTTATTACAGGATGGGCTTTCAGGGCAATTCTTAAGATTCAAACATGAAAATAAGTTTCCATATAAAAAAAAATGTATTATTATTTTTGGGACCAAAGCATGGAAACTTATTTTCATGTTTGATCATAAGTAGAGTAATTTTCTCCAGTAAAAATGAACAACTAATCCAATAGATGGGGCTGATATCAAAGTTTGCTTAAATTTCACCAGCCGTTGTCGGAAACACATAGAGCATTCACAGAGGCTGCCGGCGCCTGCGAACCAGCGACCAACGAACACCCAGACAGGTAAATGGGACCCTGACTCCAGTATAAACCCAGGGGGGCTTTTCCAGCACATTTTTTGGGCTGAAGAACTCTGTTTATACTCAAGTACAGGACCGCCGTCAGAAATCATGGTCCCATATTGCAAAATTGTCCGGGCCCCCCACGACAAGCATTAAGTGGAAGGGTGCTAGCAGAAAAATCCCACCCCCCTTTTCTCCCGAAGTAAGTTGTTCCCGGACTGCCGGCAGCCACTGTGTAGGGCCCCCTTGGTTGTTCGGGCCCGGGACAGGAGTCACCTCTGACCCCCGCCCCCCCCCCTGACGGCCCTGATCGAGTATATATGGTAACTGGCTGTAAATTAACTGAAAAGAATACTGAAAAGATATAAAAAAGAAAAAGAATCATTTAAGTAGCAATAGAAAGATTTCTTTTAGCTGGAGATGGTTATAACTTCTGTTGTCTCTCCTAAAGCCACCCACAGCAGTACAAGTTCAGCAGAGCGTTACCCCCACATAACCAAATCTATAAAGCTGTATTCAGTAGTTTATTGGTTATCCTGATAATATATCCGTCAATATTTTGATTTACTGTTGACTCGTTTTAATTGTAATGTATATACTCATGAAGTAACTGTCAATGTTCTGGATCTCGATCCAACTTTCTGGGAATATGCAAATGAGTTCCAGAAACTTTTTTTTTGCAAGGATTGCAGTGCTTGCTGAGACTCCTGACCTACACATTTGTTCCACGTCAGTGACTCATTGCATAGTGAAGGTAAGACAAGGCACGCTGTGACAGCGGTGAGTAGGAGTAAAGCTTGGTGGATGATACCTAGCAGACAGTGACACATAAAGGAACCCGTGCCTACATACAAACTCAATACTGCTACTGTATGTCTCATAGAAACACTGTTTATACAAATGAACTGCTGCATGCAATAAGCACATTGTTAATTGTCACACAGTCTTCATTAAATTTTTAATGATTTACTCACTTTTGTTCTACATTGTAATATATGCTGCAGACGTCACTATATCTGTCTATTCATATTATTCTGTCCCATACTAGAAAGAGGCAAGTAGACAGCTCAACTGGGCATGTTGGTTTGTAAACAAACCTCATGTGATCACCTGGTTGTGTTCTGAATCCTGGTGTTGTGTTTAAAGGTTATCAACCTCCCTGGTAGTATTATTGACTGTGGCTTGGGGTAGATTTTCATGACCGCTCCCACTTTTAACTTAAAGTTACTTTTATTCAACCAGCAAGTTATTTTT
>CM070037.1:112782632-112794137 GCA_036250615.1 Ptychadena robeensis | reverse complement strand
TTAGCTCCCTCCACAGATTCTCAATTGGATTCAAGTCAGGACTCTGGATGGGTCACTCCAAAACGCAATTGCTATTGTGTTTTGGGTCATTGTCTTGCTGAAATGTCCACTGGTGCCCAAGGCCAAGTTTCTCTGCAGACTGCCTGATGTTGTCATTGAGGATCCTTTTTCATGGTGTCGTTTACTGCTACTATTATGTTCCCTGGTCCATTGGCTGAAAAACACCCCCAAAGCATTAGGTTTCCACCACCATGTTTCTCCTTTTTTACACCTAATGAAGGAAACATCATTGTGATCAAAAATTCAATTGCTGTTTCATCTGACCATAACACAGGAGACCAGTCTTCTTCTTAGTCCAGATGAGCATTTGAAAAGGCCAAGTGAGCTTTTGTGTGCCTTATCTGGAGAAGTGGCGTCCTCCTTGGTCTGCATCCATGGAACCCAGCAGTGTGCAGTGTCCGTTGGATTGTCTGCCTTGAGGCATTGCCACCAGCAGAGCCCAGATTCACCAGGATGGCCTTGGTGGTGATCCTTGGATTCATTTTCACCTACCTCACTATCCTCCTGGCCAGCACAGGTGTCACTTTTGGCTTCCGATCACGTCCTCTGAGATTTTCCACTGTGCGGAACAGCTTGTATTTTTTAATAATGCTTTGCACTGTAACCACTGGAACTGAAAACATTTAAATATTGCCTTGTAGCCCTTTTCTGACTTGTGAGCAGCTACAATGCGCAGCCACAGGTTTTAACTTAGCTCCTTTGTCTTAGTAATGACCACAAACCAACTGCAGAGAGCTGCTATTTTTCACCTGTTGAGTTGATTAAAACAGCTGTTCCCAATTAAGCAGGGTAATTAGAATGCTTTAGAACAGCTTGGACTATTTGGAATGGTATAGAACTTTGGATTATCCCAGAGACTGTGACAGTTTGAGAAGGGTATGAATAATTTTTAACTTTTTGCTCAAATGTAAATAAAAGCTGAGATTTGTTTTTTTTTCACAATTATGCCTCTTGTACATCGTCTTATTATCTTTTGGGAGACACTTATGTCATTTCCTGTCAAAAAATTACTTGCTGGTTGAATAATAGTAACAAGTAATAAGTCAAAATTTGCCAGGGGTGTGAAAAATTATGGCTCGACTGAAGGTGGGAAAATAAACCAATTGCATATCTTGTATGGCATTTTGTTTTTATCTTTGATGTGTTTTTTAATTGTGGCTATATTTTTATTTTACTGCGTTTTTTTTAATTTTTTGCTGTGTTTTTATTTTATTTTTTTAACCTTATTAACCTTATTATTTTCCAACCTCTATGGCTTGTACTGCACAGTGTTTTCATTCTTAAGACAAAGTTTTTAATGTGTTATTCTTGCCATTTTGTACATTTATCCGCTACTTGTTTATTACACCACTTTCTGCTCAGCACATTTTATCCAACAAAGGCAATTAAAGAAAATACAATTTAGATACAAATCCCTTCTTCCCTTCTTAACACAGAGATGAAGTAATAGAATATTGTTGTCTCCTTGACATGTTACTGTCGTTCCTTTTAGTATCAGAATCTCCTGTTGAATCGCACAGCATGTTTGCTCTTTAGACAGTCACTTCCTAGATTGTTTTTCCTGCAGTTTTGTACATTTATACTCTGCCTGTTTTTTACACCGACTGCACATGACTTCATGTGAAGGAAACAAATCCATTTAAGATTATGTTCTTCCTTTTTTGGCCACCAACATAAGCAATAGGTGTTACCAACCACATCCATCTCATTAATTATACAAATACATGCAAATATTAGAAATGATCATACAATCATGTGGTTTATTATGATGTTTACTGGGCCCTTACACTAATTAATACTGACTCTTTAGCTACAGGGATTTTTTTTGTCTGGAATCTACCAATCCCCTTGGGAGTCAGATAACAGGGAGTCTATGTATGTTTTTTTTGTACCCTGTATGTGTAGTGAAAAAGACCAAGACAGGGTTCAGGTGTACATCTGTATTGTACCCTGCATGTAATACTGGAAATGATAAAGGTCGGGTGATAAATGAGCATGTGTACCTCTTTATTGTACGCTGTATAAGTGCTGAAAAAAAGTGAGATAAGGGGCAGGTTCACCTCTTTATTGTACACTGTATAGGTTCCAGATGCCCAACCTGCGGCCCGGGGGAAGCATGCGGCCCTTTGGACATTCTCTGGCGGCCCCCACAGTCCTCCCCTTGCCTCAGTCGGCCCCTGAAACCTAATTGTTAATGCATAGGGCATAGTAACTCACCTGTCTGCCTAAACGAAGGTTATGTGCCCCATTGATATTACCAATGTCTTTGATTTTATATATATATAGATATATATATATATGGGGCACATAACCTTTGACGATGTATATGACACAAAATGGCCGTTACCATACTATAGTGTTCCCTAATGCTTGAAGTACAATATTAAACAAATTTTGTTATTTAAAAAATGTAAAATAATGTCTTCTAACTCTGCCTGCTGTAATTTTTTTTCATTATAAAATGCCTTTACAAGTCAGTATACTGAAACTTTTAAAACTCAGTTGCCCACCACTAGTACAGGTGCTGAAAAACAGCAAGACAGGGTTCAGGTGTACATCTGTATTGTACCCTGCATATAATATTGGAAATGATAAAGGTCGGGTGATAAAGAAGCATGTGTACCTCTTTATTGTACACTGTATAAGTGCTAAAAAACAGCAAGACAAGGGGCAGGTGTACATCTGTATTGTACCCTGCATGTAATACTGGAAATGATAAAGGCCAGGTGATAAATGAGCATGTGTACCTCTTTATTGTATGCTGTATAGATGCTGAAAAACAACAAGACAAGGGGCAGGTGTACCTCTTTCTTGTACACTATAGAGGTGTCGAAAAACAGCAAGACAAGGGGCAGGTGTACCAATAAGGTTCAGGAATTAATCAACGACAGGAGACAACTGACAACGAACGAACAAGGTTTAGGGACCCAACAGTGAGCAGATAATATGTTTGACAATAAAGGATGACCCCAATAGTGCCAGGGTATCCAAACATGTTTAGTCCGCTGCACCCACATGGGGACAGGAGAAGTAAGGCCAGAACAGACCGGTACTTTCACAGTCACAAGGTGATCTCCACAGCCTGAGCATCGGTTGTCCTCCACATGGGGGGGGGGGGTACCCAGTCACCCCACTGGAACCTTGCCAAGGGTAGGGACTAGACTTGGCACTAGGGCTTTCAGGAACAGTGAGTGCTATTTTGCTCCCTGGCTGCACTACCTACCTCTTTATTGTACACTGTATAGGTGCTGAAAAACAGCAAGACAAGGGGCAGGTGTACCTCATCATCGTACACTGTTTAGGTGCTGAAAAAGAGTGAGAAAAGGGGCATGTGTTCCTCTTTATTAAACGCTGTATAGGTGCATAAAAAATAGCAATACAAGGGGAAGGTGTAGGTAAGTATTGTAGCCTACATATGTGCTGAAAAATGTAAAACAGGGCTCAGGTCTATATTTGTATTGTTCTTTGCATGATAATGACCAGTAGAGGGAAAGTGAACATTATTATTACACCCTGTATATGTACTGAAAAAAGAGAAGGATACTGGTGTATAGAACTGCATTATACCCTGCACTGAACTGAATGAAGATATTGGGGTTAGATAAAGTAAGTATGATATAGGTTGGCATTGTAGACCTGCATTGTACTGCACATATGGACTTGTAGTTGTATACAGAGATAAACAATGCTACAATACAAATACACCCTATAGTATACCATATTTTTAAGACTATAAGACACACCCTGTTTTTAGAGCAGGAAAAACAGAAAAAAAAATGTTTAAATGTTTTAATCAGTTAAAAAAACCTGCAGTACCCAATTTCAGCCACAAAAATTGTGTCACTAGAGAGCACACTTCAGGCAGAAAAGGAGGGAGAGCAGGGGATTCTCCCTTCGTCTCCCTTCTTGCCAGTGTGTGCATGGCACAGTGATCATAGCTAACAGGCAGACATACATGGAAGCTGCTGGCTGACAGTTTCCATGTATGTCTCTCTTCTGTAGGGCTCTGCTGGTAGAAACAGTACAGTACAGATGAGAAATCTGGCTGTTGCCGCATCTCTCATCTGACAGCTCGGGAGAGCTGGCGGGAAGCCAAGGCACGACCACCCACCGCTGAGCGCCCACAGGGGGGTGGTGGGCGCACATTTGGACCATAAGACGCCACTATTATTAAAAACTTGCATCTTATGGTTTCCAAAATATGGTAAATGGTTTTATACTTTATAAATACCATCATGGGGTACAGTAATAGTTTAGTGATTGCATATTAAATCTCACTATACCCCTATATTCTTCATTTCACATCCATGATATGTGCTTTATTGAGTGGAGTGACTTTTATTATTTCACTATTGTAATTTGCATAAAATTTGTATGCTTACAATAAGGACGGCGTTACGCTTGAGGAGCGCTTATCCGTCTTTACGCAGAAGGTAAATTTGAACATCTGACGTTGGCTTGGAGCAGGCCTATGATTCCAGGTGTACTAAAAGGTTGTACACAGTAATCAGAGAGTAATCCGAGCTCTGCTTTACTGCAGAACACATAAAAGGCGCATGCCGCAGAGCTATATTGTTTTATGCAGCTGTATACAATGCTATTTTTATAAGCCTCCTGTGTTAGAAGGGAACTTTGATCACCTCAGGGATGTTCATTAGAAAAGCCGGTGTGTAAGTTCACTAAGTCCTGATATACAATATGTTAGCTTCCAGCTGTTAGCCATACGTTCCAAGGAAACGAGTGACGTCATGCGTGTCACATGTATAGTTGGAGAAGCAGAAGGCAGAAAATGCATGTTGGTGGTTAGTACAGACATACTAACATATGTGAAATAGTTTACAACTAACACCACTATAGCCTATAGAAACTATAATAAATTAATCATAATGTATTATTACATATACTTATTCTCATTATGTGTGATTGAACCACCATTTTTTACATTTTACTGCTTACTTTATTATTCAATCAAAGACTTGGATCATGAAAGGCAGGTTTTGACTGCTTGACTACCCTTTTTAGAACAGAGGTGTCAAACTCAGGCCCAGGGCCAAAATCTGACTGGCAATGTTGTTATAGTTGGCCCACAAATTTTTTTTAAAGTGTTATTTAAGAAATGAATGGCACATATCTGAAATCACGTGTTATAGTATTATGCTTTACTTGTTCTAAATCAGGGGAGTGCAAACTTTTTGACTAGTGGTCCACAATAGTTTCTTAGGTTTCACAGATTGCCAGACCAAGAACATACCCGGCCTAGGAGTCCCAAGTCCTCCATTTTCGGAGGTGGGGGTTTGACCGGGATGGGAAATTTAAACAGATTGCATTGTAAAAAAATATTTAGTATAAAAACTTAACTTAACTTGACTCATAACATAAAAATAAATGTGGAGACCTTGTTGAACTTTGGCTCGCTCATTAGTTAATGCTCAGACGCGGCCCACCTTCAAGGTTCGGACTATTTAGGCTCAGTGCAGGAAAAGAGCAGAAAGGAGCCAGCAAGGTGACAACAGGCCAATTTAGAGCACCTAATGGGCCGGATATGACCCCCAGGCCATAGTTTGCCCATGTCTGTTCTAGATGTTTAAGTGAAACAAAAATTTTTTAAGGCTAGCCATGTAAACCGTATCTGGACAGAACAGTTTCATATATCTTCCTCTGATATATGGGTTACTCTGCATTTGTTTGTGTGTTCTCTGAAGGATGGTGACTAGAGATGGTCGATTTTTTTTTCAAACAATTTCAACGATTTCGAGTTAATTACAAAGGCCCTGAACATGGTATCATCACCAAATTTGCTGGAGCTGTACAGGAGTGTTGGGGGTACACTCCAAAAAAAAGTATGTCTCCAGCACAAATAGTTTTTTTTAACAAATTAAGTTCAAAGTCAAGTAAAAATTTCTAAAATTTGGAATTTCGACTTTATTTCTGAACTTAATTTATGCAAAAACTACATGTGCTAGAGAAAAACTTTTAAAAATTTTTTTTCCCCCAACCCTTCTCTACATCTCCAGCAATTTTGGTGATGATACAATTTTCAGAGGCTTTGCAATCAGCTCACAAAATACGCAAGTCGAAAAATTTGACCATCTCTAATGGTGACAAGGCATAGCAAGTTCTCCTTGCAGACACATACCTGCCAGAGAAGATCAATTCTTCAACATCAGGTTTTTCAGGAGAATCCCTGTTTAAGTGCTGCTGGTGGAAAATAAATGTATTCGCTAACCATTTCCTACGGTTTTCAAAATATTTTTGCAGTAAATTTAAATAGACGAGAGGGGCCTCCCTTGCTATTTAGAAGGAAATATTTCTTTAAAGAATCTAGAATACAAAATATAGGGGACCAAAAGAAGGACAAAACAGACCTATTGGATGTTGTATACAATTAAGTTTTTAATTGAATATACTTTGAAATCTATCTTGACCTATAATAACTTTTGTATTTGATTTTTATTTAGCTAAGATGTTCCAGTATATCTCTTAATGCTTCTTTTCATTCTTTATTTGCACATATTTAATAAATCATCATTGCTTAAATCCGATGTATACTCAAAATCAAAAAATACATATGTAAAATTAAAGTTGGACTTAGGTCTGAGCTGGTGTGGTGGTGGCATAGCGCTCCAAAATCCCCAAAAAATATACTTACCTGCTGTTACCCCGAATCGTATGAGAGATTCCATAGTTATTTACTAGGCGGGGGTTTACTCTGGGTGCAATATTACGAATAGCCACTGGGGGTCTTTATAATGGTTTTCTATGCGAAAATGTGTTACATTCAGTTTAATACAGAACCGAGATTTACCCATCTATATCTGCTGTGAGTTCTGGGGGGCACCGTGGCACAAGACAGGCAGAGAGGAGGGGCTATGAGTAGACCATGTCTGTGGTGTAAATCTGTACATTTTAGGTTGTCTTCCCATAATTTTATTTGCATGCACAAAATGATCTGTATATGGACCAATTAAGATAAACATGGCAAATGTCATTGCTGGCCTGTACCTAAAATTTTTTAGATTTCTATGCAGCATGATGATCTACTGGCTCAACCATTGATTGTATTTATGTAAATCAGTAATGTCAGAGTAAAGTGAAATTTTACTGGCTAAAATGAACAACGCAGCAATAAGAATTTCCAGAATAAGAAGTCAGCATTTACATCCTTGGATCCTCCGTGTTTTTCGCTTTGTAAATTGTTTGCATCATCTTTTTTCAATACATCATAGAAAATAACAGAGAAGTGATGTGACTATGCTGGGATGTGTGTTTTCCTCTAATTATCGTAACTGCTTTGGGATTTTTTTTATAGTGTGGGTGTATTTTTAAGGTTTGACATTACAGAGTAGTGTTGAGCTCGAATATTTGAATTGCGAGTATATTCGACAAATATTGGCTATTCAAGAATTTGCATAATTTTGCAACTATGGTGGCAGATATTCACAAACTCGAAAATTCGCGATATTATGCACCAGGAAGCTTTACAGCCATGCATTGCGAATATATATTCACAATGCGAAAATAAATATATTACAATGTTACCATTCATTTCGAAGGTAATGGCAATGTGAATGCCGTGATTATATATTCACAAATATTTTCAAATTGCGAATATCAAATTGAATATAATTAGAATAATTTGTGAAATATCGTGAATTCGAATATTGCCTATGCAGCTCATCACTATTACAGAACACCTTTTGATTTCAACAGATGGAGAGTAAAAAAAAAGTGCCCTAAATCTTAAAGACCTCTACTCTCTCAAGTCTCCTTTCACCTGGCAGCCTGCCACCGTGACACTGGGGGGCCGAAGTGTTCCCAGCTGTAGATCTGGATTGGTGCAGGAAGCGAGACCAAAAGAGTCTCACTCCACCATCTTGGTTTCTGGAGGACAGGACAGAATAAGTATGAGAGTACAGGGCTGAGGAAGATGGTAAGATTACTTACTTACTTACACTACAAAAATCTACCATAAATAATGTGTATATATGGGTTTTTGTTTTTTACCTCCAGGGCATTTTGCTCAAACCCAGTACGGTCACAGTTTGTTCTTGAAAAAACTGTGCTTGCGCTGGAAACGGGCATACTCGCCCATGCTCTATGAACCTGCAGCAATTCTGCATCGCTGCAGGCTCATTGATCTCTTTTGGCGCCACATCTTCGGCATCATCAATGATCGTAGACCTCCATGTTAATCGAGGTGGCATCGCTTTTCACTGCCCACGTCGCCGGTGTCTGGATGAAAGTGAGGGGGGGGGCAGCACCATAGACCTCCATGCTAATGGAGGCGGCTGCGTATTTCACTGCCCCCCCTCGCTGACGCTGTTGATGTGTCAAGGGGAGGGCAGGTAAGCAATCTCCCCTACATTTGAGGTGAAAAACATTTCATAACATCAGGAAGGTTAACTAGCAAATTTGAGACATCTCAATATCGTTAATTCAGACTTAAGCAGGGTACGCAGGACATTCGAGCTGTCCGATGTCCCCTGCAGCAGCGTGATGATTTCATCACGCTACTGTCAGATATCGGTGGAGCTGAGGAGACAGCTCTGCTCTCTTCCCAGCTCAGCCGATGCTTTGCCTGGAGACCCGCTGTCTCTAGGCAAAGCAACGGACATCGGTCGTATTAACGGTCATGTCTGATATGGCTGTTTTCGAGCAGGATTGATTGGTCCCGCTTGAAAACAGCGATGGGGGCATATATTTTATGGGCCAGATAGATGGACGTGAGCGTGCACGGCGCTCGAAACGGCCATCTATCTGGCCCATATCTCAGCATCTGTACCCTGCTTAACTCATTATCTCTAACTCACTATAAAGTGCCCTTGACATCTTTAATAATTAGATCTACAAGAGCAAAATCAAATGCAAAACTTTGAGCTTGTTCTATTAATTCCCGCCTGTCTGGTACTGTAGCTTGAAGGTCTTTTTGTTAGTGCTGGTGAGCTAACATATTCTTTAATGTAGTCTGACATTACTTGCTTAATCATGGCAAATACTTTCTGGTATTCGGAATTTTTCTGAGAAAGATGCTTCTTCAAAGTAGTTCTGCTTAGACAGTTCATGGCACAATCAGTTTGCCTTCTGTGAATATGTCAGCAAAGGAACCCATTCATTTACTAAAGTAAAAATACTTATATATTGACCATATCCTCCACTTCATGAGAATAAATATAAAATGCTGAAATGGCTGATTCCTCAATATCACTAAATTGCACATTAGTGACGCTATCACGGAAGGGCTCCATCCTAACGTACCTTGAGAAACAGCTGACTTTTCTTTTTGCCTCCAGATAGTTTTGTCATTTGTATAAAAATGGAAGAAATAGTTCTAAGAATCTAATTTGGAGCGAAACAGAGATCAGTATAAAAAAACATCTGATTGTAAGATGTGGTGGAAGAATTACCAGTTTAAATTTGTGAGTTGATTGCAAAGCCTCTGAGCATGGTATCACCACCAAACTGCAGGAGATGTAGAGAAGCGTTGGGGGTATACTACAAAAAAAGAAAGTATTTCTCTAACACAAATAGTTTTTGCATAAATTAAGTTTAATAGTCAAATAAAAAAACATACATATTCTAGAGCAATACTTTTCTTAAATGTACTATTTTCGAATGTTTCCACAACCCTTATCTACATTTTTAGCAATTTTGGTGATGATACTCAAATACTCAGATGTTCAATGGCTTTCCAATCAACTCACAAAGTCAGCTGGTGGAAAGATTCGGCCATCTATACCCTGCTTTAACTAATAACCGTACTGAACTGGATTGACCCGAGTTGTCCAATAGTCACACTTATGTGGCCTGATGGTAAGTAGTGATGGCCAAACATCGTCCACGTCCGTTTGCAAACAGGTGAATCGGACTTTTAAAAAAGTCTGACATTCGCAGGGAAATTTAAATTGCCAGCCTGTTCGTGGGGAATTTAAATCGGAAAAGTGACGTAAGTGATGGTATCTGGAACGCACAGTTCAAAATTCTGATTACCGAACGTGACGTCACTGACATCACTTCCGGTTCTAAAGTAGATTTTTTCTACTGATCTGGCCGGCGGAAGAAAAATAATCTTCTTCTCCACCCATACTGTTCATCAGGAAAAGAACATCCTGAAAAAGAAAAACACTTGTGCATGTGCACATAAAGCATTTTTTTACACACAAATTTTCTGTATGCCTTGTGTATTGTGCATGTGTGTGCTGCCGGTAAACAACATAGTACGTATAGTGTGAAAGAGTCCAAAGACAGGATAAAAAGGTGGCCCTTTTGCCCCCACTGTTTCTTTTCTGTTTCCTGTTCCCTAACACACATGGCAGGTTTCAACCCTATGCTGGTCGTTGTCAACCCCAGTAAGGAGCCCCAGCTACTACTGCAGCCAACCATCTTAGCTACTGGCACGCTCTCTCTACCCTTACGTCTGCTTTCTGTCTTCCAGAGTGTATGTACTGGTGAGAGGAAGAAGGCTTACTGGTGTAAAAGGTTCAGGAATCAACCAATGACAAGAGGCAGCTTAACTTTCAGCAAAGTTCATTTCTTTAGAGACCCAGCAGGGACTCGTCTCTAACAGGGTAACAATCAACAATCAAGTCATACGAATAGCAGAGACAGGGTAACCCCACTTGATCTAGGGAACCCACACTGCTCAGACCACACTAGCTAAGTGAGGCCAAGTGAAATAAGGCCAGCAACGACCAGTACTTGCCACATGTCAAAAAGGTGAGGGGGTCTGGTTGGCGGGATCTCGGTCCCAGCAGCATCCCCAAGTGGCAATCAGGTCTGCTCCTCACGGCGGGGGACACACCCCACCACAATGGAACTCTGCTATCAGCCTGAGTTGGGAGGAGCAGCAGCCCCTTGTATTTGGGGCTTAGGTAAGAGTTGGGTGCTATTGCGCTCTCCAGTTGTACTAGACTGGCGGGTACCAGGTCTCACAGTTGACAGCATGCCCAGTTGCTCCAACTCCATTAGACACTTCCCTACTAAACAGCCTCATGGGGGCAGAACCCTCCCTTGGGGCTCAGGGGGATCATGGTCTAGATTCTTAAAGAGGACTTAAAGAGATTATGCAGGTGCATGACACTACACTGGTAGCCAGGGAGCTACAACAATGAGGCTAAAGAGCTGCATGTGGCTCCTCAGCTGCAGGTTGGTCAGATTTTCCTTTAGATCTCATTTTGTTTTACCATGTAAACTGAGGGACTTTCTAAACCATCAAGTCTACTTTTGTTCAATCACAGAGGACCCGGCACTACATAGTTGTTGGTAGATCCAAAGGATATCTGACAGAGAGATCCAAAGTTGTATGGGCAGCTTTAGTCTCATATATAAAGTCCAGTTACAACTATTATGACTTGGGCAGGGCTGATCTGAGGAGAAAAAAGGGGGAGGGAGGTAAAACTACTAACCTTCCCACCAATTCCCCCCTTTACCCCTAACTGCCCCACCCTA
>CM070037.1:112728474-112749567 GCA_036250615.1 Ptychadena robeensis | reverse complement strand
AAGAGGATGATGTGGTCAAAATACTCATTTGCCTAATAATTCTGCACTCCCTGTAGATTTTTTTAGCATGCACCGTACACATGCCGATTTGCACAATGACTGGAGATCATGTTCTAAAATTTCTGAATTTATTGCAAATTTCATGCAAAAAAAATTCGATATTTTGTGAATAAGAATATTGCCTATGCTGCCCATCACTAGTGTTGATCACGAATATTCGAATCATAGTTTTCATCAGTTTGAGAATTCACAAAGATCGTGAATATAGTGCTATATCTTTGTAATCTCGGATATCCGCCAGGGAAAGAACCATGCATTGCACACACAATATTCACATGTACAAATGCCGACATTCACAAAGAATTACTTCTGTGTTGTCTTATATGATTCCACTGCAGCTGCAATTTCACATTCTGACAATAGGTGTCAGATACAGCACAGGTTGCAAAAAACTCCATTACAAGTGCTGTGCTCCCAAAATGAAATGACATAAGATCTCGAATTTGCGAATTTACTTTGGAGAATAATTTGAGAAATTTAGCAAATTTGAATATTGCCTATGCTGCTCATTACTACTCATCTCTTATGTTAATTGGAATCCAACTGCAAGACAGTGACACCTTCTGTAAAAACTTAACTAAAAATCTGGAGAATTAGCCCAGAGAGTCAATTAAATATAAGCCAACAAACACTGAACCTCCCTGGGGGTATGCCTCTATTGTGCCATTGCCATTGCCATCACAGTGTTTCCTTGCTCTCCCTCCTCCCCTCTACACATCCCTGGTGTCAAAGATGATGCCTGTGATCTGGAATGTCCTCTATATCAGTACCTGACATTGGAACATCCTCCATATCAGTACCTGACTTTGGAACATTCTCCATATGAGTACCAGACTTTGGAACATCCTCCATAGCAGTACCTGGCTTTGGAACATCCTCCTTACCAGTACCCGACTTTGGAACATCCTCCATATCAGTACCTGGCTTTGGAACATCCTCTGTACCAGTACCTGACTTTGGAACATCTTCCATAGCAGTACCTCATTCTGAAACTTCCTCCATAGCAGTACCTGACTTTGGAACATCCTCCATAGCAGTACATGACTTTGGATGTCATCCATATCAGTACCTGACTTTAGAACATCCTCCATATCAGTACCTGACTTTGGAACATCCTCCATATCAGTACCTGACTTAGGAACATCATCCATATCATTTCCTGGCTTTGGAACCTCATCCATAGCAGTACCTGGTTCTGGAACTTCCTCCATAGCAGTACCTGACTTTGGAATCTCATCCATATTAGTACCTGACTTTGGAACATCCTCCATATCAGTACCTGACTTTGGAACATCCTCCATATCAGTACCTGACTTTGGAACATCCTCCATATCAGTACCTGACTTTGGAACATCCTCCATATAAATATCTGACTTTGGAACATCCTCCATAGCAGTACATGACTTTGGAACATCAATTATAGCAGTACCTGGTTCTGGAACTTCCTCCCTAGCAGTATCTGACTTTGGACGTTCTCCATATCAGTACCTTACTTTGGAATGTCCTCCATATTAGTACCTGACTTTTGATTGTTCTCCATATCAGTACCTGACTTTGGAAAGTCCTCCATATCAGTACCTGGCTTTGGAACATCCTCCATATCAGTACCTGGCTTTGGAATGTCCTCCATATTAGTACCTGACTTTGGAACACTTTTTCTCTGCTGCCCATGGCAGGACAACCATAACATTTTGGATTTAATATTACTTGTTCAACAGTAGAAATACAGACAGCGAGTCTTATTAAAAGAGAAAAATGATAGAGAAGGTTTACATTCCTTGTTGTATTCACAGTGCTAGACCTATACATAACAGTCCTTATTGGCATGGCTCGCTTTCTCTACACCTCCTTGTCAGACTGTTGCTGTGCACGAGATAACAGAAAACTAAAAGAGATGCAGCATATAGGTACTTACATTACTACTTTTATAATTGATAACTGCTATAATAGACAGTGACAAGTAATGGGATTATTCAAAGTACACTAGTAATCTTCCTGCTGTAAGCTCTCCTAAGAAGGTGATAAGTGATTCGCCCATCATCACTTTGTGTGCTTGTAGGCGGTACCACAAGACAAACAAACAAAGCTTGTGTTTCCTTTTCTTAAAGGATGGAGGATGTTTAGTAATTAGTTAGCCACTGTATAAGTGATACTGAGAACGTGGGACAACTACTGCTAATTTGTTATCACACTCATTTAGATGCAATTTATTTCATTAAAATCCTTAAAGTTCACACACATACATATCACTTACCATGTTTACCCGATGATAAGGCAGTGTCTTATATTTTTTGAAATGCCAAAATATGCCCTAGGTCTTATTTTCAGGGGGATGTCTTATTCTGATCTCTCTGTGCCATTCATTGTCCCTTCTGATCACTCTGTGCCATTCATTGTCTTCTTTGATCACTCTGTGCCAATCATTGTCCCCTTTGATCACTCTATGCCAATAATTGTCCCCTAATTGTCCCCTTCTGATCACTCTGTGCCAATCATTGTCCCCTTTGATCACTCTGTGCCATTCATTGTCTTCTTTGATCATTCTGTGCCAATCATTGTCCCCTTTGATCACTCTATGCCAATCATTTTCCCCTTTGATCACTCTGTGCCAGTTATTGTCCCCTTTGATCACTCTGTGCCATTCATTGTCCCCTTTGATCACTCTATGCCAATTATTGTCCCCTTCTGATCACTCTGTGCCAATTATTGTCCCCTTCTGATCACTCTGTGCCATTCAATGTCCCCTTCACTGACTCACTTTTTTGAGGGGTTCTACTGGCTGGGTACTCTGTTAAGGCAGAAAAAAGCAGCTTGCTTGATCTTCCTGGCATGGAGGCGCATGTGTGAGCCTTTATAGTCACTTCCTGCTCCGCTCTGCACTGCAGCCAGCCCTGACGGAGTGACACACGGAGGCGCACAGTTATCCATTGTACCCCCCGAATGGGAGATTCGGGCAGGAGCAGGTATCAGCGGGTGTCCTATTTGCAGGGGGAAGGCTTATTTTAAAGTTCGGGGGTGGCTTATTTGATGGGAAATCTTATTATCGGGGAAACACGGTATATGTGAATTTGTATTTTTTCACATTTAGATAGTCTTGGCATCGCTTGCCAAACTTAAACCTCAGGCATAAAAGTGAGTGCGCAAAAGTGAACCACAGAAAACAGGGCATTATAAATTTGCCCCAACTTAAATAAGCAAGATGACAAGAGGCAATGCTATTAACTTGCAGCGGCACAAATACAAATGAAGGGTGGCCTGGAAGACCCAAACAAGCGTAAAGTAATGAGGGATAAAGAGACTAAGCCCTCAAACCCATGGCAGGTATAACTGGGTGGTCTATAAGCTTTACTTGTGTGTCTAATGAGGAAGTTCACACTTTTCAGAACTTAACCACACATAGGTGGAGCACGTACCAATTGGCGGGTTACACGTACTCTGAAACAGGCAAGGTATATGGTCTGTAATGAGGGAGCAATGCCTCATGCTGCTCGCATGCCAGATGAGGGCTCACCGCCCGGTAAAATTTACCTATCCAAGTTCTCTTCTCCCATCAAGTGGATCTGCTCCGATCCTACGAGGAGGGGCCACATATATAAAATCCACTAACCACACTCTTAAAAAAGCGGTAGGGCAATTAAAACAGATTACAGTGTTTTTACGATTTTTTAATAGATCGGACCACAATCGATCTCCGTGAGTGTTCACAGTGATTTAATTGTGCTTGAATCGATTGCATTCAGTCTTTGTTCAAAGGGGGCTCAAAGAAAGCTCTATTGAACAGGGAACCATCATGTTGGAAAATCCAATGCCTGTTTTATTGCCAACAATTGCCATTACTTTGGATGGAGACTGAGGGTCCCTATTAGTGATGGCCAATCTGTCTGGCCAATCTGTCTGCAAGGTGGACATTTCGGCCGCTAACATGGATGTGTGCATTCTTTTTAGCTGGCGAGCAGTACTGGTGTTGAACCTGCTTCGTGTGTGCCTGCGAGAAGGAGCTTACTATTCCTCCACCGGTAGGATCAGGAGCAGTAAGATCCCGCCGGAGGAAGAATCTTTTCAGTAGAGGCCTGGTAGTGAAAGATCAGCTCTGAAAACCAGAAGTGATGTCACATCCAGCAATCGCAACTAGGAATTTTGCTTTCCATCATCAATGATGCCTAAGTGGCGGAACCTAGATGGATCAGCGGGGACGCCGATGTGCAGAAACACTGTTGGCTCCCGCCAAACAGGTAAGATGCCCTGATTTTAGTTTACAGTGAGTTATGTTTGTAAACATACTCATCCAGAGCTTACTAAGGGGCAACCACTCAGGAGGATCACCCCTGATATACCCTGGCAAGCTGCTTCTCTATGCACTTACTCTACAGAACCATGACCCCCTGTGCATAATGCCTTAGATGTTTGACATCTGCAGTCAGTCGCTTAATCCAGCTGATCTTCTTTCCCTTATGGTAATGACTAATGCAAGGTTACCACCAGTACTAGGCAAAATGACCCCCCAAAGGAGAGGGAGGACTAGTAAAAAAACATAAGCCCCTCCCCATGCTATTTTCAGGGTAGGCCAAAAAGGACTTAAGCTCTACTCACAGTGAACACGAGGACATGTGTAGAGGGACAGACTACATAAAAAAATTGTGCCATGTTCAAATACACCTCTGACCCTTATACCAGTATTAGTATTTCTAGGCCAAAAGGCCAGGCCACAGATTCAGAAAATTGTGCTAAGTGCAGTGCTCATGGTAACGATACAAGTCATTTACTTAAAGTCAATTCTGTTTTGGGGCACTCATGGGAGCTACTCCGGGGACTAATCTCAATCCAAAGATTAGACAAAGGCCTTCTTAATTAAATCATCAGGAGTCATTAGTGTCAAGGGGTTCCTTGACTATAAACACTGACATGACTGGTGCTTCAGCAAGTCTCAACCCAAAGTCCCCCCCCTCCCAAAGTTAGTGGTGAATCTGTGTGTTGATTGCTCGCTGGCTGAATGAACAGGAATCTACCAGATTCCGGTGAATGGCTAGCTCAAGTCCCAACCCTGGAGGAAAAAGCCAACACCCACCAATATCACCAGATAGAATACTCACCTATTAGGTAGATACTTAATAACAAACATTAATTGGAGCAAAAAACCTTTGAATTTGCATATGTTTTTCTCCAGACATACACACATTTAGTCATAGCTAGTCAAACTAGTATAGTTTAAAGAACGTTTCCTGTCAATTTTTCTAATGCAGATGATGAAAATAAGTAAAACTTTAACAATTTTAGGGTACAAGTCCTCTATAGTACCAGAGATTTTTCATCTTGTTAGGATGAGCCATGCGTCTGCTATGAGAAAGCACGATCCCACAGAGTAAAACCTCAGTGAAAATGAAATGAGCGCAGACCATAATTGGAGCTGTTAGAAAGTCCTCCTTAAACAAAAGTAAACAATAGTAGGAAAGGACAAAAATAGAAGTAGAGACAGACATTGGAAGGAGGGGAACAGACACTACGGGAGAGTGAAACTGGAGGCATGCATGTGAGCTGTCCCCTTGTGTATTGGCCCTAAAGTGTCATGAACAAGTCATCACAAAGAACTGAGAATAGCTGGTGACAAACACATCCCTTGGGGTCCACCAGCGTTGCCAGCCCCCAAGCCTTCCACACCCCACTCAGGAAGCCCTCCTCACAATCCTCCCCCCTCTCCCTATTTAATATTTCTGCAGCCGGTGCAGACCGTCTGAAATGAACCATTGTTTGGAACTTTGTCCATTTCCTGTCTGGGCCCGAACATCCAAACAACACGGACAATGTACTGAGCCAGAAACACAAGGAGGGGACACACGCAGATCATAAATATGATTGTACAGAACGAGGGTTACAAATGACATTAGCGTATAGAGCATTCATTCTTTGCTAATGGAGCTTTTACAGTTTGTAAGGAAGCTTAAACTATATGTCAAACTGGGGAAAGGCTCTTGGGTGCTCTATAAATATCAGATAATTCCCAGTGCTGCGTGAGTTAATGCAGATTCTATGTAATTGTCATAAAGCATTAAAGTTTCATGTTCATCTTCTAGGGAAGGGGTTAATCAGATCCTGGGGCTGATGGTGGGAATCGGGTACTAAACTGAATTGGCAGGGAAGCCTGCGGAATGTTGGGGCAGCTGTTACATGTTCTGAACAGAATCGGCATTACACTGTGACAAGACTCCGGGCCATGGTGTATTGTGCAGTGACAATAAAGACTACTTATCTATACAGATTTTCTGTTGTTTCCTATTACATATCAAGTCCAGTTTTTGTGGAGTAGGTGATGATGTTCATAAATACACTATACCAATACCCTACCAGGGTTTGTGGAATTACCCCACGCCAAAGAAACACCTACCTATGTCTTTATTAAATATACAAATATATTAAAATCCCAAAAATGACATTGAGTAATAAAAGATCCCAATTTTTACAGTTTATACAGCATGCTTGATCTTCAAGTGGTTGTCTTTAGAGGCCTACGCGTTTTGCCCCTAACACGAGGCTTCCGCAGGGACAGACCAACTGCAAAATGGCAAAGATATTGTGTATACTATGGAGATCCATGAAAAAGAGAATTTGACCTAAAATGGTAGAGCGCTAGGACAACCAAATGTTTCCAAAAACAAGAGCCAAATGTAATTCTTCTAGAACTGGCTGTACCCAGAATATTTCACCAATAGGGCCAGTGGCTACTGCTTTGTATCCATGTACAGGGTGACTGGTCTTGTATCTGCTCCCTTTAGTTTTCTGTAGTTGGTAGACCTGCTGGATCCCCCTCACAGCTCTGAGAATGTACAACACAGTGATGGTTTTATATCTAATTTTACAGCACAATATGTGGGTTTGCAAAGGCAGGTTATAAGGCCAAAACCACCCCAAGTATTTCCCTGGTCATACACTTGATTATAAAAGTAAGGAAACCACAACTATAGCCAATAAGAACACTGGCCAGAAATCTAGTGTTTCCACATCTGGCTCCGTCCACAACTTGTACTAATATGTAGTGTTCCCACCTCTTGTTCCATCCACAATTGGAGTACTAATATGTAGTGTTCCCACCTCTGGTTCCATCCACAACTTGTTGTACTAATATGTAGGGTTCCCACCTCTGGTTCCATCCTCAAACTTGTTGTACTAATATGTAGGGTTCACACTTCTGGTTCCATTCACAACTTGTTGTACGAATATGTAGGGTTCCCACCTCTGGTTCCATCCACAACTTGTTGTACTAATATAAAGTGTTCCGACCTTTGGCTCCATCCACAAACTCTGGACGAGCTGGGCTCATCACGAACGCCATGGAGGTTAACCTCCTTGGCATCATGCCCAAACCCATAACGGTCATAGTTTGTTCTTTAAACAAACCGTGCCTGCACTGGGATTGTGCATACTTACCCGTGCTTTAGGAACCTGCAACGATTGTGCATTGTTGTTGGCTCACTGATCCCTTCCGGCGCTACGTCATCTGTGATGCCGAAGAGGTAGGCAGTGCCCTTCATTGTACTCTGCAGCAATCTCCCGTACAGTGCCATTTCCCCCCCGAAAAAAAAATGGTGCAAAATGGCCATAATGCTAGGGAGGTTCATTTATATTGGCTAAGACTATACAAGGATTAGATGAGGAATGTCTTCCCCAAGAAAGGCCAAACAAGAAGTTCCATGTATGATTACATGGTTTTGGATAGACCATGAATGGTTGAAGTCCCTGACATGATACAAATCTAAAGGGCTTGTTTAAGCCAGGTCATGTGTTGCATTGGTACTTGTTGCAAAGCAAGATTGGCTTGAAAGGAAACTCTAGACAATTGCTCCCATAAAAAGCATACAGAACTTATTTCCTGTGCTACACGACACATTCGTAGGAACCATCTACCGAAAGGAAGTGATTATCTGATGTCCATACACTTTGCTTCTGATGAATGTTGCTTGGGCTCTACGCTTTCCAATGTAATAACGTTGTAGTATCTTTTTAAAGCTCATATTCATGAAAGAGAAATATTTTAAATGTAAACAGTATTTTTGGTTTGGGGAGCAGAGCTGGTTATATAGTGATGTTTGGTCCTTCAGGATGGAATTGTGTGCAATAACCTAAGATTTACCGTCTTGGCAGCGCAGTGTCCCTGAAGTTTATTTTAAAATGTTGGCAGTGGTATTAGTAGAGTCCTGTGATGTATTGAAAAATATAAAGTTTTGCCTATTGCCATGAGG
Organism: Ptychadena robeensis; assembly: GCA_036250615.1. Taxonomy (NCBI): domain Eukaryota; kingdom Metazoa; phylum Chordata; class Amphibia; order Anura; family Ptychadenidae; genus Ptychadena; species Ptychadena robeensis. Next base: position 112,741,276 of record CM070037.1, on the reverse strand, counting down.
TCTGCCCACAGCTGCCGACAGATACACAACATAAACATTACTTGGTTTGTGTTTAACCGTGCTCCCACAACATCTACAGCCCCAAGAGCTGAGTGATTAAAGGGTTTCGTATGTCCACAACTTTTGTTATAAAACTAATCCTATTGCTATGATGAAAGGAATACTAATACTACAGAATATAACTTTGAAACAGAGGTATTTCTAATATCTGGGTAGCTCATTGTAAAACCAAACTGTATTGGACTCCTCTACTGTATTATTTGTATGGCGTATAGTGCAAATGAAAAAGTGATCTCCATGTCCACCGCAGCCAAACCCACAATATAGGGATGATCTAGGGAAATAAATAACAAAAATGTACCTGTACACTACAATTGTTTCTCATTGCTCCGCCTCTCTGATGACATCGCACCATGGCAGGTGAGAAAATCCGATAGCTGCAAGCCCAGTGACAGTTGGGAATAGAGAGTCATGTTGTAGAGTTATATAAATTTGACTGTTATATAAATGTACTCACTCAATTCTTCTCAATTCATAGCTGAGGTGTTTCTCTTAAAGAATTATGTGGGATCTATTCAATTACATGGATAGACCAATTCGGGTGCGCCCACCTGGTCAGATCGACCAGGATCCTCCCACATGTCGGATCGCATGGTGATCTGACATGTCGCTAAATTGCCGGCCGATCCTCTGAGGGGCCCCGTAACGTCATCACGCTGCAGTCAGTCCCTTATCTATAGTGATGAGTGACATTGGCAATATTCGAATTCGCTATATTTTGCCAATAATTCTACTAATATTCGATTCGATATTTGCAAAAAATCCAGATTGCCAGTGCATTGTGAAAATATATGCGCAATTATAATCGCCTTGCATTACCTTTAAAACTAATGGTCACATGTCACATAAGCATCCCAATGGCGAATATCGCAAATATTCCAAATTGCTAATATCCGCCGCCATATTCGAATTTCTGAATTCTGGAGTAGCCGATATTCGCCGAATATATTCACAATTTTTAATATTCGAGCTCAACACTACTTATCTATCGAAGGAGAATCTGCCTGTGTATGGGCACTTTTATCAAGTACAGTGGACCCTTGAGTTACAACTGGCATGACCAACTTGATTTACAACCAAAATTATAATTTTATTTTACAACAAAGATTTGACTTAAGCCCCCCATACACCTTCAGATTCCTCCATACAACTGTCATGAGACCTACCAACAACTATGTAGTATAGTGGCCTCCCTGATAGAATACATAGTGATTGGAAGGTGTAGAAAGGTCCTCATATTACATGGTTTTGGTAGAAGAAAAGTTGGTTGTACAGAAGTTGCATGGTAATTGTATGTGGTGTATGGGGGGCTTTACAACCAGAATCATGGTCGAGGCCAAAACATGTTTTGCATGTTGCCATTCATGGTACCTGTCACTAAAAGGTACAACGCGTCAAAATAGACCATCTGACCAATCTACGATAGTCTACAGACTCTTCCAAGTAGAGAAAGGACACCAGAGAGACGGATCCCTGATGTTCATCCTCTCTTCATTAAAGGCAAACACGTCACCGCGAATGGTGAATTACACATTGTTCTGGTAAGCTTGGCACATTTTAACTTTTTGGTAAGTACATCCGGAAAATGATTGGTGTTTCTGGTAAATTACACATAAGGTGAGGTAAGGGGGACTTTGAGAGATTCAGACACATTATGAGTATTTTCATTGTGTCTCATGGGGAAAAATTTTTTAAACTAAATTGTACAACTAACTGCCAAGAGAAGAGGTGTCTGCACTGGAAGATGGCAAGGGACATTAACTCTTTTCTGGACATGTATGATGGGCTGCAAGTTGAGAAGGATACATAGATGACTTCATTGGTTTTATTTGATTCCCCATGATAAGTCTGCTTTTAGAAATATTTACTCTGTAATTATCCGTATTCTTGCTATATAAAGGTAAGATTCTGCCTTTAATGGCTGCATTCTGCTGTGTAATCAGTGTAATCATTTGGTGGAAATGGGAAATTAATGAGCAGATAATTATTATGTAATTATTCAAGATAGTAATTAGAAAACAAAGTACAAAGTCCTGGCGTATGCATTCTACTCTGTACCTAATGGGTTAGGTGTGGATGATGGGTTAGGTGTTTAAAGAACCATATCATACTGAGATCGCAACAGTATATAACTCCATAAAATAACCAAAAACTGACCTTTACCTCCCTGGTGTTATGCCTGAACCCAGTGCGGTCACAGGTTGTTCTTAGAACAAACTGTGGCCATGCCAGGATTGGGTACAATCACCCATGCCAGGATTGGGTACAATCACCCGTCCTCTGTGAACCTGCAGTGATTCCGCATTGCTGCAGGCTCGTTGATCTTTTCCGACTCTGTGTCTTCAACATCATCGGTACCACAAAGGGAGGGGGCGATACCATAGACCTCCATGTTAATCGCTAGCCCCTTGATGATCGCCCATAATTGCCTATCCTCTGGGAACCTGCAGCGATTCTGCATTGCTGCAGGCTCGTTGATCTTACCGATCCCATGTCTTCAACATCATCGGCGCCACCAAAGAAAGGGGGCGGTGCTAAAGACCTCCATGTTAATCGCTAGCATCTCGTTGATGACAGTGATGTGTAGATGAGAGGGCAGAGAATCACGACAGAGTACAGTTTACAGTCCACTGGGTGAACCGTTCGCTGGGTGAACCAACTGCTGGGTGAACCAACTGCTGGGTGAACCGACCGCTGGGTGAACCGACCACTGGGTGAACCGACCGCTAGGTGAACCGACTGCTGGGTGAACAGATCGCTGGGTAATCCAATCCCTGGGTGAACCAACCGCTGGGTGAACCAACCGCTGGGTGAACCAACCGCTGGGTGAACTGACCACTGGGTGAACCAACTGCTGGGTCAACTGACCACTGGGTGAATCGACCGCAGGGCGAACTGTTTGGTCATCACTAGTCTTGAACTTATGAACATCACCAGATGCTGATTTTTTTTTTCATTTAAAATAGTTTGGGTGATATACAGAACCAAAATTATTAAAAAGTAGCTGTTTCCAAATATTTACTGAAGGTATAAAAAGTGTGTGAGTGTATAGTGGGTAAGGACAAGACTCTCTTCAATTCAGGATGGGGGAATTGTGGCTCTACGTGTAGTGTGAAGGAAAGGAGGAGGAAGGAAACAGTTAAACATTACACGATGTGATGGAATCTCTTCATATAGAAGCTGTAGATGTATCTACACAGCTCAAGGTTATTTCTTGAAAACAAAGGAAATGACGAGATTTACCCTTCCAGATATAAGAATAGATTTTTCCACTATAACTGTATCAATGAATTCCACACAGAATACACAGCACTTATTTTCAGCATTAACATCATCAGAATCAGAATCAAAAATCATAATTCAATATATTTAAGTTTTATTTTAAAGCCGACATATTGTTGTGTCCTCTAGTCTGGGAGGCAAAGCTTGGATAGAACTTCATTCAGCCATACAACGTGTACAGTCTTCTCAGTCAGAACACTCATCATTGTAAAAAAATGTAAAATGTCATTATTGTACTTACCTACCCTGGTGACATGGTAAGTGGTACTGTAACTAAGGATGGTGACAACATTTGGTCAAGTTCATTCCAAATTCCCCCTGAACATGGTATTATTACCAACATTGTTGGAGATGTAGAGAAGGGTTGAGGGAACATTACAAAAAAGTTTTGCTTTAGCACATATCGTTTTTGCATAAATAAAGTTTGACATTTGAAATTTTGACATGACTTTGAACTTATTATTTAATTTATGCAAAAACTACATATGCTAAAGAAAAACTTTTTTAATAATGTATTCACAACCCTTATCTACATCTCCAGCAAGTTGAAGTGATGATGATATCATGCTCAGGGGCTTTGTGAAATTTAGACATTTGACATTTTGACTTGACTTTGAACTTCATTTATGCATTTTTGTGTAGTGTAAACCCCCATGTGTATCCCCCTCCTCTACATCTCCAACAAGTTTTTTTGTAATGATACCATGCTCAGGGGCTTTGGAATTAACTCGAAATTGTCAAAAAGGGAGAATTTTTGAAAAAAATCTCTAATCTCAGTTTTCATTTAATGAAATTGACCCCCTTGGACCAGCTGCCTCATGTTTCTAGCCTCCCTCCAGAGGTAGCAACCTGGTGTTCCCCTCTGCAAAGTCTATCCCCACCATGAGGGGTATTGTGAAGAAAGAGTGGGTTCACTTAGACAACGCTCTTAGGACTTGTGGCACAGTGAGTCCACAACCCCTGGTTCGGAGGAGGGAGGGTGGGGAACACCAGCAGAGTACTGGCGCAATACGGGGCAAAATGATAGGGAGGTCAATAGAACTGCTTGAAAATTGATTCCTTTATTCTTAATAAGAGCAACTAAAACAATTAAATTGAGTATAAAACAAAAGCATTATTGGTCAAGTTGGAAAATTTCTGTTAATGGCATCTGATGTGTTTTTTAGGTGTTTTTTTTTCAATTTGTATTTGATCGGATTTAGGAGCCTTTTGTACACCTTTATCTTTATAACAGGAAAGGAATTAAATTGAAGGAATCAGTTTTGCATCATATACACTGTGCGGTAACTGAAGATATATGAATTATGCAAGTTAGTGATTCATGTATGGTGAGCTTAATGAGTGATGGAGGCTTGCCCTTGATCATGAAGGAAAATCCATGGTTGTCACTCAACCAAGAAACAAAGATGGTGCTTGGTAAATATAAAAATTTATAGTATAACTAAAAAAATGTATTAAATATGTTTAGTTTCTTTTTGATATTTTTTGAGGTATTATGGTGGTTACGTTTTATTTTAAAGTCAACAAATTGTTCGTGTCCTCTAGTCTAGGAGGCAAAGCTTGGATAAAACTTTATTTAGCCATACAACACTCATCATTGTAAAAAATCAAAAAAGTCATAATTGTACTTACCTACCCTGGTGACATGGTAAGTGGTACTGTAACTAAGGATGATGACAACATTTCAGCCCAGGTCCGAAGGACCTGTCCTGTGGAATTTTACCCACGTCACCATCATCCGACCAAGTGGTCGACACCATTGACTTCCATTACTTGTGTGACTTTTTCAGACCCTGACAGGCTGATGCTGGTCTGAGGCCCTGCTCCTGGGCGATTGTGTTGTGGCCTCTCGTTATTTGCCCTATCGCCTCCGCCGCTGTCTTTGGCTCTTTATTTGTTTACAGGTATCCTTATTTACTCAACTACATGGATAAAGCTTACCCCCTGATGAAGTAAAATCACGAAACGCGCATTGGGGCACGCTCCTGTGGTTGGCAGGATATTATCCTAACGTTTCTCTGGATTACTGTCTATCGTTAAGATTACTATGTACCTATTTCTTGAGATGTCTGTGTACAATGCTGGCACAAATAAGATCAGCTATGCAATGTCAAATTATGTGGTTTTAAACAATTAATTTTTGATTATTTGACTTGATGCATTAAAATTTGTTACTATTTTACCTTATCTTTGACACATTATCTTTACGTAGGCCGTTAAAGTCCCCATGCCCCTGAGATATTCTCAGGGGGAAATCTAATCTCCGGTAGGAGACCCATTTGGTTCCCTTCTCCAGTAGATTAATCCTTATCTATATTGTTTGGGATGTTGGCCTTACACATCTAAATAGTGCAGCTTTTCATATATCATGATGACAACATTTGGTCAAGTTCTTTCCAAATTCCCCAGAACATGAAATCATCACCAACATTGTTGGAGATGTAGAGAAGGGTTGAGGGAACATTACAAAAAGTTTAGCTTTTTTTGTTTTGTAAAGAACGAGTGGGTTTACTTAGACAACGCTCTTAGAAGAGGTAGGACTTGTGGCACAGTGAGTCCACACCCGCTGGTTCGGAGGAGGGAGGGTGGGGAACACCAGCAGAGTACTGGCGCAATACGGGGCAAACTGATAGGGAGGTCAATTAAATTGCTTGAAAATTGATTCCTTTATTCTCAATAAGAGCAACTAAAACAATTAAATTGAGTATAAAACAAAGGCATTATTGGTCAAGTTGGAAAATTTCTGATAATGGCATTTGATTTGTTTTTCAGGTGTTTCCTTCAATTTGTATTTGTATTGGATTAAGGTGCCTTTTGTACACCTTTATCTTATTAACAGGAAAGGAATTGATTTTAAGGAATCAGTTTTGCATCATATACACTGTGTGGTAGTACAATTGGTTGATATTGGACAAACTGGAGATATATGAATTATCCAAGTTGGTGATTTTTGTATGGCGAGCTTAATTAGTGATGGACGCTTGCCCTTGATCATGAAGGAAAATCCATGGTTGTCACCCAACCAAGAAACAAAGATGGTGCTTGGTAAATATAATATTTTACAGTATAATAAAAAAATTTTTTAAATACGTTTAGTTTCTTTTTCATATTTTTGGAGGTATTATAGTGGTTTAGGTCTTTTTCCAGAAACATTGAAAGAATCCTTAACTATCTTCCAACTACATGCTCGTTCTTTCACCTCTTTAGATGCATAATTTGTAACACCTATTGGAACAATCTTTTCACTAGAGATGGTCAAAAAATCGACCATTTTGACGGTTTCGACTTCATTGCAAAACCCCTGAGCATGGTATCATCCCCAAACTTACTGAAGATGTAGAGAAGGGTTGGGGGTATACTCCAAAAAAGAAAGTATGTCTCTAACACAAATAGTCTTTTCACAAATTAAGTTCAAAGTCAAGTAAAAATTTCGAAAATCTGAATTTCGACTTTAACTTTGAACTTAATGTATGCAAAAACGACATGTGCTAGAGCCATACTTTTTTCTTTCAAATGTTCCCTCAACCCTTCTTCACATCTCCAGCAATTTTGGTGATGATACCTTTTTCAGGGGCTCTGCAATCAGCTCACAAAATTAGCAAGTCGAAAAATTCGACCATCTCTACTTTTCACCTATACCATCTAACAGATGTCAAGACATATTTATGAACTAACTCTCCTGAAGAAGCCCATGACCAAAAAACCGGGCAAAACGCGTTGAGATAACGTTTTATTCATTATTTCATTGAATGTATCACATTGTATTATCCAGCACTTTTTGCACCTTGATTTTATGCATGTGTGGGGGTCAGGATCAGCACACTTGCCCCCACCCATAGCTATATGTATGTATATTGTCTTTTGAAATAAATTACAAACTATGTAAATTATTAGTATCAAGGGTTTATTCTCCAGCTCCATACTAGTCCCAGGGTATGAGGGTACCCACACAATAGATATCTCTTCAAAAAATCTCTTGGTTGGTCTATACACCAATAAGGGGGAGAATATCACCAATTTTTGCAGAACTTCCAACTACACCATTAAAAACCAAAACATCTTTTCCACAGAAATTCCTGTATCTAGAATATTATATTCTCATCTCAGAGAGGAAGTGTTTAAGAGGCGCTGTCACTTCTGGTCTGGAAGGTCCCCTAAGGAAATTGTTCATCTTGAGTCTCACACTTTGGTTGAAGCCTCTTTAAAGCGGAGAATACCAAAGTTCGGGACCATCAGAAATGAAAAGAATTTAAGAGTAAGGCCATACCGTCATTTCTTCAAAAGGATTTTCTTCCTTGGTTGTCATTCCGTAAAAGAGTGTGTGCTCAGTTCACGGAGCGGGGTGGAATTTCACTTTGGTTTATTCTCCATCGCTCAAAGACAAGAAACAGAATTCTTCATTGGTTTTAGAAACCAACATTCTTTTTGTTTTAATGGTCAAACCCTTAATGTATATTATGTTTCAGCTTCTGCAGAGCTTTCGTTTCTCAGCCATTTCTTTGATGCAGCGTTGCCTTAAATATACCAGTCAGCACTGAAATAACTAAGCAGGAGAGCCCAGAACTCAGGATGTATCCTTTGTACGTCTCAACTTGTAAATAATTAAAGCAGCGTAGAAAGTAGCGGAAAGAAAATAGTGTTGCGGTTAAAGTAAATGGTCAGACACAAAAAATATTTTCAGTTTGCCAGCCAGTAAGACTTAAGGCCCCCCATACATGTTTTGATTTTCACGTTCCATCAACCTAAACTGAGCGATTTTAAGTTAATCGACTAGAAATCGAAGCCTGTCTTTATAGTTTGATCTACCCAGATCCTAGGTGCCCAACCTTCGGCACTTCGGGCATTCTTCAGCGGCCCTCCTTAGTCCTCCACTTGTGGCCCCCGAAACCTTACTGTTCATACATAGGGAACTCATATTGCATCACATAACCTCTGAATCAAAATGTGCATTACCACACTACAGTGTTACCCAATGCTTGAAGTATCATTTCAAACAATTTTTGTTATTTAAAAATGAAAAACAATGTCTTCTAGCTCTGCCTGCTGTCATTTCCATAAAAAAATGCTCACACAAGTCATTATACATTGAAAATGTTATGTGCGGCCCTTTAGTGATGCAGAGGGCCGCACTTGTGGCCCTTCATGTCAACTCAGTTGCCCACCACTGACCTAGATGGTTTGATATTGAGCAAAAAAATTTTGAAAAGTGATATATCGATCGGATATATAATAAAATTTAGAGTATTATTTTTTTGTGCCCGACCGATATTGGTTTGATTTAAATAATTAGCATACTTATATATCCGTTGGCAGACATTTTGGTGTGTTTTACGATTGGCCCTCTTCGATGCTTTTGATCAATCGAACATAGATCACATATCAGTTTCTCCATGTGGGAGTTATTTCAACGATTCTTCAACCGTAAATTACGATCCAATCTGACATCAATTGTGTATGGAGGCCTTTACTGTGCTATGCACTGCTCGAGTTGAGGGCTTTTTGATTCCTTTCATCCCTTCTCACCATAACCTTCATGGTTACATCTCTGTGTATAAAGAGAAAAGTGGAACCCTCCAACCAGGGATTTAATTTGGAACTAACAAAAGAGAAAAAATACATTCACTGCATCAAATTATTATGAAACATATTTTTATTAACCTCCTGGACATTGTGCACTAAAATTTTTCAAAAAGCACGCCACAGGCGATATTCGGACTTCCGGGAGGTCCCATATGCGACGCCGGCAGCATGGTGCGTTCATTGAAGGGCAATGGATGTGTGAAATATGTATGTGTTTGCTCATAAAATTAAAGTGTGAAGTTTTCATGATGCCCCGTGGAGCCTATACCTTAGTCTTTCTAACAAGGATGAACGTTGTCATCTTAAGCTCAAGATTTCACCAGTTTTGAGACGTCTGTTGTCTAATGATTAGTGTTGAGCAGCATATGGTATATTCGAATACACGTAATTTCGCGAATATACAAAGGAACATTCGAAATGAGTAAAATTAGATTCAACTGTATTCTATTGCTTTCCATCACTCGCACCTGTTTGTGATTATTGGCAAAGATTTGCGATGCAGCTTTACAGCTTCTCTTCTTCATTCTGTGATCTTAGCCAGTGCAAGCACTGTGCGTATTGCGCGTATCCATTCGCAATGCACACAAATATGCGCAATGTATGTCGGTAAATAATGTTGAAGCATAATATGACGAATATCCACCATAGCCAATATCCGAGCGCATATTTGTTAAGTATTGTGAATTCTCGAATGTCGGATAATAGTAGTATATATTAGAGTTTCGAATAATCTCGCTCAACACTACTAATGACCCTAATGGAGTGGTGGTCCAAGGTGCACAGTGGAGTAACCTATAGTTGCCAATCAGATCTCACTTTTATTTGTGAGTTCAAATCCCTTCAAATTTGTGCCTATTAGAGGGGATTGCACATTGCACGATGCTTACATAATCATGTTACTGATACAAGTTAGCAAATTTTTAGACTGAAGATTGAGAAACAGGTTTCTGTCCTACTTAATTATTTCACAATGAAATTGTTATATGTCTGAACATAAAATGTCACTTAGAAACGTTGATTCCCTAATGCCAGCACACATATATGGTAATTTGCTTTCTTAAAGAAGACCTACCACCTCCGCATCTGCCTTCTATTATCGGCATCAGAGGGGGCCAATAATAGGGCAAATCAGAGGTCAAAAGTAAAATAAATGTAGAGATGCTCCACCCCCCAGTGGTGCCGCGGCAGGATATGAGAGGTTCGATGTCACTTCTGATATCTACCTTCCCATGTCCCCATGCAACCGCAGCCAGCCACATCTGAATCTGGAGATGTGGAGGGGTGAAGCATTCGGATTGATGGAGGGAGCGATACCGAAAGAGGCTTGCTCCTCCATCCTGCAGCCTGGAGGACTGGACACTCCAGGCTAGGGATGGTCAACAATTTGTAATGAAAATTTTTAAGTTGGAATCTTGACTTTTTCACTGAAATTTCGCATAGTCAATTTTTAGTAAAAAAAACCAAAAAAATTTCTTAAAAATATGTTATAGTGTTGATTGCGAAAATCTGTATTTTTATTGAAAATTTTATATAATAAAATGTAATGTAAAAATTTTTGACTGAAAGTTTGCATGAGAACTCAATAATTTGCAATCGAACCGATTTCGGGAAAATCAAAATTGAAGTTGAAGCGAATTTACTACATTTCAACCATTTCTACTCCAGGGATGGCGGTGCGGGAGCACGCAGGAAACATGGTTATTTATTTTAAAGGTTGCTGTCATGGGATGAAGACTGGATGAAAGAACTCAAAAAATTTTACATTCCCGAAATAAGTGAACCACTATACCTGGAATAATATGTCATATGGCACATATTGCCATCATCCCAGTTATTTTTAGAAAGAAAAATTTAATTCAGCTTAAACTCAGGTCAAGGGTTGTAGGAGCATTTGGAAGAAAAACGTTTTGCTCTAGCACAGTCATGGTGAACCTATGGCACACGTGCCAAAGGTGATACTCCAAACCCTCTCTGTGGCCAAGCGAGCTGTCCGCCAGCAAAGAAGAAACTGCAGCCTACTGGCTCTCAATACTGTCAGTTCTCTTCTCCTCCCTTCTGATTCCACACAGCGCCCTATACCCTCTCCTATTCTATCTTATAAGATAGATAGAGTGTGTGTTTTGTGTGTGTATGAGTTGTGTAATTTAGGTTAAATTGCCATGCCGGCACTTTGAGATAAAAAAGTGGGGTTTGGGTTTAGTTTGGGTCTTTGAAAGGTTCACCATCACTGCTCTAGCACATGTTGTTTTTTTAATAAATTAGGTTAAAAGTCAAGTCGAAATTGTTTAAATTGACTCCATTTTAAACTTCATTAACCCCCTGGACGTTACGGGCTTTTTGCACCATTTTTTATGGCACGAAAAGCCGCTGTCCGGGCAATCGCGGTGGAGTACACTGTACACTGTCAATTAGACGCCGGCGGTGTGTGGGGATAAAAGCGAAGCCCCCTCCCCCCTGGCCCCTTTGGCGTCACCGATGACGACGAAGACATAGGGTCGGAAAGGCTCTGTGTGCCTGCAGCTCTGTAGAAATGCTGCAGGCACATGGAGAGCTGGCGATTGCGCCCGATCACGGCACAGGCGCAGTTTGATCAAACTGCACCCGTACTAGCTTTAGGCGTAACGCTAGGGAGGGTAATTCCCTAGATAGTTTTGATCTAAGGATCACTGGAAATATATATATCATATATAAATGTGTCATCAAATACAATTGGCCTGACAATTGGCCGAAAATTTTCCAACATCACTTAGGATCAATGTTTAGATCGTTATCGATAAATTTTCGCCATGTGTGCAGTATACGATTTAAGACCGATCGATGTAAACTTTGAAAAATAAATAAAAAAATTGCTTTATTTTGCATCTTAAATTTTCCCAGGAACATTGGCATCATCTCTCATTTGGTATACGCCACGCTGCGAGCAGCAATATTTGGATGTATTTTTATCCCGCAGCTGTAGAGCGATGTCCCATACCCTATCATCTTCAGCCTCAGCTTTCCTACTCTTCAAGTCTCTTGGCCAGTCAAGTCAGGAGGAATCTTTCTTCATAATATTCACCTTTCACCCCTGTCTTTCTCTCCCCTCTGTGAAATCAGAATTATCACTTTTCAAAAAACGCCCTGGAATTTCAGCCGAGGGAATAGTGTGACCCCATCAACCTCCTTCTGTCTAGCAGAACAGAGTTATTCAGTGCGTTCGGCTCTACTAACCCCTCAACCACGAGGAGAGCATTGTGTATCTCTTTGCTGGAGCAATTGCTATTACCGATCCATTCTCTTCTGTAATATGAAGTGTATCTGCACGAATAAGGTGCGCTGCACTACAAATATAAACGCCATTGTGTGCTTTTACAGGCAGACTAAAAAGTGAAAGTGCCGGAAAAATGGAAGGAAATTACTTTTAATGTTAGTAAAAAAAACCTATTATATAATTTTATAAAGGAAAAGTCATACAATGAGATCCGGTACCCGCAAACGGAGCTAAAAAGTTGAAATAACGATGGCATTGTGCAAAGAGCTATGAGAAGTAATAAAAAAGAGAACAACATCTACATGGGAATATGAAAACAGAATAATGTACAAGTAAAATATAAATGTATTTTTTCAGAGGGTAAGTACTATTCATCACTACCCATTCTTTGTATAAAGCTGGCCATACACCTTTAGATCTCTCTGTCAGACATCCTATAGATCTGACAACAACTATGTAGCGCCGGGTCCTCTGAGATTGAACACAGGTAGACTTGATGGTTTAGAAAGTCCCTCATATCACATCGTTTTGGAGATCTAAAGGAGATCTAAAGGAAATCTGACAGAGGAATCTAAAGCAAGCCATACACGTGTCAGATTCCATGGCCAATTGATCACTCACCCGATCGAT
>CM070037.1:112715911-112728374 GCA_036250615.1 Ptychadena robeensis | reverse complement strand
ACTGTATCACTTTTGGTACAGAAATCTGCACCTCAGTGAACCGCCAGGGAGGTTAACAGGTAAAAAGTGGACCCCCTCCTCTCTTACAGCGACCTACTAATGACATCTCCACTCATAACATCATCAAATGCATGGCTTGGCCACTCCTACTTTCTGGAACTCTCTCTCTCACCCCATTAGACTTGCTCCTACATTTGGTTCTTTTTTTTAAAAAAGCCCTGAAAACCCCCTCTTCAGTCTTGCCTACCCATTTTCTCATTCCTAACTAGTGTTGAGCTCGAATATTCAAATTGTGCATATATTCAACAATTATCATGTGAGAATTCACAAATTTCATGAATATGGCAGTAGATATTAGCAATTTCGATTTGCATTATGCATTTGGAACCTTATGGCTATACTACATGTGACAAATACTAAAAATACTTCATTTTAAAGATAACCGCGATGCAATTATAATTGTGAATATATTTCTGCACTGCATGACCATATGCTCGAATTGCGAATATTTACGACTATCTAATCAAATATTAGTAGAATTAAACCTTTAATGATATATATGGGGCACAAAACCTTCGATTTAAATGTTATGTGCCCCTATTCTGCAGTTATGTGCTGCAATATATATTAAACAATCATCTCCCATTCTTTGGTGTAATAGTGAGAGCATAGACACTCACCTGTCTGCCGAACTCCTGGCAACACGTCTTTGCCTAGTATCTTCTTAGAGCGGGTAGAGGAGGAGAGGCAAGGGACTGCTTCTCCTTTCCTCCTGCCCCCGATCTAAGAAGATCCTGAGCGAGGGGGGGACCGGTGAACACATGAGTTCCTAAGCCCTATGCATTAATTGTTAGGTTTTTGGGGCCTCAAGTGGAGGACCAAGGGGGGCCGTTGAAGAACACCCAGAGGGCTGCAGGTTGGGTACCTGGGTATCAGATTGTAAGCCCGGCAGTGTCCTCTACTACTGTGTCATAACCTGGACCCCTGTGTTATCTTGTGTTGCATCTCAACTCCAATTCATTGGACAGCTCTGTGTGATATGTTGGCGCTATAATAATTGAAAGGAGAAAAGGCCAGCGCATGCATGTCTGCTGAGATCCTGCGCCCCTAACATGTGGTGTGTAGAAGGTGAAGCCCCATAATGTTATCACTGCGGAGAAAGCTCTGTAATTGATGAAGATCTAGTAAAGTGACTTTGACACGACAACCAGCCTTTCCTACTGATTTTTTATTTCACTGAATGATTGCAGCATTGTCATTAGTTGCTCCCAGACTTCAGGGTCCCAATGACAGCCCAGTGCCATACCGGAGCCTTATTCCCTTCGCTTTTAATGTCAGACCCTTAAGTATCAGATACATGTTTCTTTGCTCCCTTTACTTACTAAGTAATAAAGTTAAATTATTTAAGGGCCGTCAGTTCAGGCCTTATTTGTCTTCTACGCCGACCTTTCCTGAGAGTAGACTATCGTCGCAGACAATTCATGTGTAGCAGTTGGCATAATTTCACTGTCTTAACCTTCACCTCTAAGGTTATATAAATTTGCGGCACAAGGAGGAAATGCAAATGATCAGCGTTCCAATAAATGTGCTATATAAAGACAAGGAAATCAAGCCTGAGCTGCATTCACAATGTCGCCTGATCCAACCCGGCACAATCAGTTCAGAGAACAATAATATTTCTCCCGGGGGAGGCTTGTCCTGGACTGTCACAGGCAATATGGATTTGTATAATGAGAAAGTGAGGAGAGTTGGCCTGCTAGGTGTCCCGTGATTTAGAATAGAGATGGTCGAATTTTTCGACTTGCTGACTTTGTGAGCACATAGCAAGGCCTCTGAAAATTTTATCATCATCAAAATTACTGGAAATAGAGAAGGGTTGTGGGAACATTATACATTTTTGATCTAGCACATGTAGTTTTTGCATAAATTAAGTTAAAATCAGAGTCAAAATGTTGACTTGACTTTGAACTTAATTCATGCAAAAACTATTTGTGTGAGAGCAATAATTTATTTTTGTAGTATACCGCCAACCCTTCTCTACATCTCCAGCATGTTTGGTGATGATAACATGCTCAGGGGCTTTGCAATTAATTTGAAATCGTCAAAATAGTCGAATTGCATGTGAAATACATAAAGACTGGTAGGCAGAAATTTGGTCCCAGATACCATTAAGAGACATAGCCTAAAAGCCCCATAGTAGGGAATACTTCTTGTCTTTAGAGTACATGTTGCCCAGTTGCCCAGGGTGGCATCATGCTATGGGGGCGGTATCTAGACAGCCCCCCTCCGTCCCTGTCCCATATCGCCTATTACACAGGCAGAAAAAAACAAAGGGCGGAAATCCTGGGGTGCCATACTCATATGCCCCCCCCCCCCCGGAAAAAAGTTGTTGAGGAGGGATGCTAGAAAAAATAACAATCCACACCTCCGCATAAGAGGCTGTCTGCAGTCCCTGTTGCCGGGTCGATTGGGCAGCCCGGGAATGCAGCTGCCTGGGCCCTGAGATGATACCCGCTGGGCCCCCCTAGCTGCTTGGACCCAGCACAGGATTGCCCCCTGTCCCCCCCTGATGGCCCTGATTTCACATCACCACCATCATAAGTGATGCTGGCGATACATGGAATTGGCACACCTATGGCGGAACGCCATTACAGGTGTTTGGTCGGCCTCTTTATCAAATTAAGAAGATACGTGGCCCACAAGTCAAAAAGTTTGCCCACCCCTGGACTAGACTTTGCAAGCACTGTGGATTTCTGTATTTTCATTGCAATACAAACCAGGACAATTATCCCCCCATTAGAACTTCTTACCTCAATAACAATCTTGCAGGATCCTGACCCCTTATCTTTAAATACAGCATAATTACTAGAGATGGTCGAACAAAAATTTGACGATTTTGAGTTAATTGCAATGCCCCATGAACATGGTATCATCACCAAACTTGCTGGAGATGTAGAGAAGGGTTGGGGTATACAACAAAAAAAAGGTTTTGCTCTACCACAAATAGTTTTTGCATAAATTAAGTTTAAAGTCAAGTCAAAATTTCAAAAATCGGAATTTCGACTTTGATTTTGAACTTAGTTTATGCAAAAACTCCACATGCTAGAGCAAAACTATTTTTTCAAATGTTTCCACAACCCTTCTCTACATCTCCAGCAATTTTGGTGATGATACCATTTTCAGAGGCTTTGCAATCAGCTCACAAAGTCAGCTAGTCGAAAAATGTGACCATCTCTAATAATTACATTTATAATGTCTGTAAACATCAGATGATTACAATATCTTGCCAATTGCCGTTGGTTTGGGCGTCACCTGTGATGGCAGCGGTGGGAATGAGTAACAGATTGGAAAACCTTGTTTGATCATTTTGTTTCCTGCAAGATAAGCCAATGGCAATGGTGTCATATGCAGAAATATGAATAATTGGACAACCAGAAAGGTCATGTTTATGCCTCAAGTCAACCTGAAAGACACTTTGTGAATCTCCTCTAATACCTATAACCAGCTTCATAGCAACCTTCTGTCATGATGAATTTAAAGCTGTCATATGTACCTTTGCCAGAGGCTAGCCCGCCTACGTTGGCATCATTTGTCCTGATTTTAGGTGAGATCGTCACTCGGATGCCCCTGTTTTTACATCTATATTTTTATTCTGGTTAATAGCTATACTCACCAGATTAAGGACATCAGAATGGGAAAACTAATGATCCGCACACTACAACAGATCTAATTTACATTAACAGTTCACCCACCATGGAAGAGCTGCCCTTGCTGGTCTCCTTCAAATACTTGTTGCCTTGAGTTCAGAGTCTAGTAGAAGGAGCTGTGGAGTCACAATATCAGTATGAGAATCGGCAAACTGGAATTTTAAGAAATAGTTTAGGCAGTGGCGGATATAGGCATGGGCAACCTGGGGGCTTGCCAAGGGCGGCATACTGGGGGGCAGTATTTCCGATGCCCAGATCTCTCCTCCACGATGCGTACGATGCTTTCCCGGGGGTCAGGTAGGTGGTGGAACAGAATAGAGTCCGTAACAGAGGCTCACCTCATGAGCCCCCCCATAGATGTCAACCTGGGGGTTGTTAACCATCAATTCAATGTATTTTCACCACACTGTATTTTCAATTTTCTTTTTGAGGGCCTTAAAAGTCACAATGGTTCCAAAATCCATTAAATAAATATACTACCCTTCTGTGGCATTTGTCATATTCAATCCTCTATAGATCCCAGTCTTTCAGGAATTAATGAGCTGCAGTAAGAAGTATGGCCACCATTTTGTTTTTAAAGGTGAAATCCTAGCTCCATAGGCTTGTCAACTGTCTGTATCAGAGAAGCACCTAAAGTTGCAGAGGTGACGAGGTAAATTTAGGAATATCTATTTACAAGTAAGGGTTTTTTCATCTTAACAGATCATCGAGATAATAGTATTTTTTGCCGGGACATAAAGTATGCTATTTTATATTTTTTCATTGCAAGATTCCAAATAATTGCCCTTTTCTATGTGCAGTTTTTGTTTAAATTAAGACCCTTTCTGTACACAGAAAACAGTTTTGGATCTCCCATATTCCTAGTGTCCACACTAAACAGGCTGATTTTTCCTGTACAAGCATGAACACCACCAACCTAAGCACACGTAGTAAATTTTTTTTTTTTGTCTCTACTTTACCCTGTAAATCTATATTTTCAGCAGTGACATCACAGGTCACTTGACCTACTAATATTTATGTCCTTCAACAGACTCCACAGAAAGTTTCATGAAGGTATAGAAGAAATATGTGAGTCACATGACCATAATACAACCACTTTATAAAGTTATTTAGGCAAAGTGTGATGATTTTGGGATTGTTTTGTGTTGTGTTTCCCAGGCAGTATGGCAAAAGGGAAGAATATAGAACTACTGACACTACAGCAGACCACAGAAGCCTATGGCACACTATATATATATATATATATATATATATATATATATATATATATATATATATACAGGGGTGCACATAAGTGGTACTCTGTTACTCATAAGGGGCCAAAAACTTGTTATGTGTACCTGCATTATTCTTACAAAACTCATATGCGTACCAACAACTTGGAGGCACTCCCTGTCTGGGCGGCCGCAGCTAAATGGTAAATGTATCCAATTTAAGGGTAAAATCTGAGAAGAGAAAAGCACTGTGTGACAGCTGGAATACGACTATGAAAGGTTGACATTTGCACTGAAGGTAGTCTCAGGGGTTAGTTACTAAGTCAGAAAGTTTTAGGGTTGTACTACTGAGGTATGAGATCTGGGGGATCAAATGTGTTGTACTGTGAAAGTTAAATGTGACCCAAAGCCCGCTGGTGACCTGTGGATGGAGACAGCTAATCAGGAACAGGGAGGTCCATCTGCAGCAGAATCTGCAGGAGGCTGACGCAGAGGACAGTGAGGGAGACCATCCTACATATGTGGTGAGTACCAAACACCATCTCCTGGTATTCATCTGAGGAGCTCACTCAAAATGTTATGTACACCCCTGGCTATATATATATATATATATATATATATATATACACATTTTATATGTATATGTATTTATATATATATAGTGTGTGTGTTTATTTTATTTATATTAATGTATTGTTTTATTTGATCGCAGGTCTACCTTTGGTACATGATGCTGAATGTATATGCTTCTGTCAACACAAAGTGACAGAGTTGCTACAGTTAGAAAATACCACATGGGTGTAGAATTTTGAGTGTTGTTGCCATGTCCACACAACTTACACCAATGACCTTGAATCCAAAGTCAGCCTTTTGAGATAACGTAATATTTCCAATGGAGTACTTGGCATTTTTTCAGTTCTTAAGATATTAGCTGTAGTTTTGTAATATAAAGCCTAATCTGGCGACGTACATTGAGCGATTGTGACATGAAAGTATTTCGGCAGAAATGTTCAACATTCTTAACAAATTAGGGACACAATTTAACCACCACAAGAAGGAGGATCAATAAAATAAGAGGAACCAGATTCACAAGTATTTAAATGTTTTTAATGTTAGTTTGACTGGTTCCTCTATTTAACTCTAACCCCATTCTACAATCCCCTCCAGCCCCACCCCCACATACATTCTATTCACTATCTATACTAGTGAACTTGCTTCTGAGACAGAAATGTCCCATGTTCCCAGGATCCAGTATTTCTGTATTAGGCTATGTTTCCACATACGTTGGGACCCTCTCCGCTAAGCGTATTGCTTGGCGGGGATCTCGATGTAGCACATAGACTTTGCCTGCTCGGCGAATGCTCTGTTTACACATTCGCCGATGCAGAGGCTCAATGTACTCGACTACGTTGAGCCTTGCATCGGCAGAACGTCATAATGCTGCTCCCCGGTATAGGAGGAGCTGGAGACACAGCACTGCAGCAAAGCAATAGACATTTACCATGGTTAATGGTCATCTCCGATAACCCTGTTTTCGAGTGGGATTGATTGGTCCCGCTCGAAAACAGGGATGGCCGCATTAGATATGGGCTAAATAGACGTCCGTGAGCGCGCACCATGCTCAAAGCGGCCACCGATCTGGCTCATATCTATATGTGTGTTCCCTGCTTTAGTCCATCTCTATATGAATTGACTGATTGATTGGTCAATTTTGTCCCTCCCTCCTGTACTGATCCCCATAAAACACAGCATGGATTTTAATTGACCACAGCAGCCCTTTTATTAACTGCTTATAAGCATAAAGTCATTAACATTTATTTAACCCCCCTAGTGGTTATGTCATCAATTGTATTCTCTGGTATTATGGCAGCCAAACCATTATGGCAGCCAAACCAATCCCCCCCCGCCCCCCGGCCACTTCTGCTTCACCGTGATGCAGTAGGGGTGGTGCCGGCATTCTGGAAATGCTGTGGCGAGAATCGCTATAGTTTTCCCGGGATGTGGGTGGTCATGCAAGCCTGGCTCGCTGGGAGTTTGCTTATCAAACAAACTCTTGACGAACTGAGTTCATCATGACCACTAGGTAGGAAACATAATACCAGAGAAAAGGTAGTAATGGTGTGCTATTGTGCAAACCAGTTGCCCACACGCCGGAGTAGATTGAGGTGGGTAGTAGGCCTTGGAGTGGACCGCATGCCCCGTTACTCCGACTCCACTGAGCTGCCTTCCGGGGCCAGAACCCTACCTTATATGCATGGGGCACGATGGGGAACCATGGTCTAGTACCTTAAAGGGGATTTCTCTGTTGGCTGATTAGAAATCATCTCCTCCTTTACTGGTCAAAGCTGACCAGAGTTGGCAGCTGACACACACAGTTTAGCTTTATGTTCTTCTAAGGAAGCATTGAAGACTATTTGGGGATACTGTTTAACCCCCATAGTGGAAACTCCAGCAAACCCGCTCCATCCTCCAGCGACAGTATCCTTGGCTCTTTCTCCCAGTTCCCTGAAATCAGTGATGAGCTGGGGGTCTTCCCTCACCATATGCCTGTATTGTACAGCCTGAGGCAACCGGGGTGGGCGCAAGTGGGGGATATGAAACGTGTACATGGTTGTCCTGTACCGTCTGGGAGGTTAAGCCCCTTAACTATTAAAATAAATGAACTTAGCCGCCCTGCAACCCAGGACAACCTGCAATCCAGCTAACAATGACAGCCTACATATGCCTTTCATAAGTGTATTTCAATGTATATTTATAATCAAATAGGTCCAAAGTACTAACAGATACAAAGAAATGTAAAAGTTCAAATGATGAAAGCATGCTGTTTGTAACTGAATGTCCTTTGAATTTGACTCAATCTGTGTTACAAAATTTTAATCTCTGGGTTTTTTTTCCCTTCCTACACAGTTACATAGAAATAGATGACAGTTCAGAAATTGTAATTACAGAACATTAATTGTTTTCTTCTTCTCACTTGGTAGGAAAGAATGCCAGAAGGAAAAGTAATAATAATTCTATAATCAACCAGAAGTTTTTCCTTCTCTCTCCAATCCACTTTTATAATTATCACTTAAAGTTACTTGCTGCCATTCATACAAACTTTCACCGTTGATATAATTGACTGATAAGCCACCCACTATACCTTTGCATCCTTTATTTGTCATAATAAAATAAAAGCATAAAAATAATTACCCAAAGCTGATGTGACTTGGGTATGAAAAGTACACTACATGTATAATAGCTCTTAGGACTAGAGATGGACAAACAGATCTGGTGTTTGTGGTCTGATTCTCAATCCGCCTCCTATACTTAACATGGAGGCAAAGTTTGACCCCTCAGATGGTGCAGGACAGCCAAGTGTTTTCTTCCACCTGGGCCACACCATCAAATACAAAATTGGCATTTACTATTAATTACAAAAATTACATAAAAAGTGGGGTCTCCCTCCCCCAAAAGCATACCAGACCCCCTGCTGGCATAGGTCTGGTATGCTCTAGAAAAGGGGCATTACAAACAGCATAGGGTCCTCCCTCAGAGCATACCAGACCTGCTGCTAGCATAGGGTCGGGTAGGCTCTGAAAGAGGTGGGCCACGAATGACGTGGAGCCCCCCTCTAGAGCATACCAGACCCCTTTAGGCAAGTTTTGAAGGCTCCATGCCATGCCTCAACAGGGGGAGATCCTTCGAGAAGGTAAGAGAGTCTTTTTCCCACAACAATGGCCAGGCATTGTGAGGGTGCAGGTGGGGGTTCATTGAGTATCCAGTGTTCCCTTTTAACATGAGGACCCCCAGATCTCATGCACCACCCTACTGAATGAGTACAGAGGTCCGAAGGATCTCTTACACATTAAGAAGAGGTTGGAAAGATAGATCCTAGTCAATGCGGCTCACCATGAATTTTCGGGAACACCAGTCTACGAACACCATGTTTGTCCATCACTAATAATGACTACTGTCTATATTCCATACATATGTATATTATGGGTTTATTCACCTTAGCAGGACCTGGCAGTCCAAATATTTAGCAAAACTGTATCTAAAAGGGTTATTGAAATTACAAACTAATTTAAAGGTCCCAATGAGCACATTGGCCTCCATCATCCGTAAGGGGAAGAAGTTCAAACCTTCCAGGGCTCTTCCTAGAGCTGGCTGCCCATCTAAACTGAGCCATCTGGGGAGAAGGGCCTTATGCTAGCCATACACAGCCAGAGCCGGAGCGATATCGTCCTCCGATATCGCTCCGGGAGGCTAACGTGATGACGTCATCACGTTAGCCTCGCATTGCATTCTGGGGCCCCACAATCGGCCAGGCACACTTTGTGTGCCGGCCATAAGCAGCGATGGAGACGCTCGTCTTCATTGCTGCTTATGGCCATCGGCTTCCATCGGCTTCGGCCGGCCAGAGATTTTCCAACATGTCGGATCTCTGGCCGGCCGAGAAGTGGATCTGTCGCCCCATGTGGGGACATGCCGATAAACGGCCGGATTTTAACCTGACCGACGGCGAGAGCGCGCATGCCCGTCGGCCAGATTAAAATCCGGCCGTTTATCGGCATGTGTATGGCCGGCATTAGTCAGGGAGATGACCAAGAACCCAATGGTCACTCTGTCAGAGATTCAAAGCTCCAAAGGTCCTCTAAGGAGAGAGAAGAACCTTCCAGAAGGACAATCATATCAGCAGCAATCCACTTATCAGCCTTGTATGGTAGAGTGGCCAGAGGAAAGCCACTTTTTAGTAAAAGGTACATGGCAGCCCACCTGAAGTTTGGCAAAAGACACCTCAAGGACTCTTAAACCATGAGAAACCACATTCTCTCAGAATGCTCTTAAACACAGACTGGGGCGACGGCTCATTTTTCAGCAGGACAACAGCCCTAAACACACAGCCAAGATCTTCAGGACAACTCTATGAATGCTCTTGAGTATCCCAGCCAGAGCCCAGACTTAAATCTGAGCATCTCTGGAGAGATCTTACAATGGCTGTGCACCAACTCTTCCCATCTAACCTGATGGAGCTTGAGAGGTGCTGCGGGGAGGAATGGACCAAACTGGCCAAGCTTGTGGCGTCATATTCAAAAAGAGTTGAGGCTGTAATTGCTGCCAAAGTGTCATCGCCAAAGTATTGAGCACAGGCTGTGACTACTTTACTTATGTACATGTGATTTCTCAGTTGGTACTATAGAGTTCACTGTGTGATTATACGATTAATCGAAGTCAACATTTCAATTGCATACCCTGATCGAATCAAAGATCAATCTAGTAAAAAGTAATGTGTCTATGGCTGGCTTCATTCACAAAAAAAAAACAGAATATGGTAATCAAAGGTTGGCATGCAGACCTCTGCTAGGCCTCTGTAATTCAGAAGTATTATATATAGAGTGACAACATACAAATATACATAAAATACCACAACACTGACACAGGGTCAATGTCCCATCATTCCTCTCCTATGAGAGAGGGAGACAAAACATCTATCTGGGGACAGGAGCGTGGAGTTTGTCTGACATGGGAAAACCGAGAGGGAAAAGGGCAGAGAATGTGCCAGAACATGCCAAGATTTTCTTAACCCTTGAAACGTTTGACACAAGTGTTATGGGAGGAATGTATATGAGATGTAAAATGAGAAAAGCAAGGGAACATTTTTATACAGGAATTTAATGGCAGTAACCTTTTTGATGTATGGTGTGATAAAATAGTTCATGGGGCAACATTGTAAGCAAATGTATATCCCAAACTTAAAACAATAAAGTGAATGTGAGAAAGGCTAACTGAAGCTAATTATTAATTCTTTGTGGCCACATTATAACACATTATAACACATTATAACACAATCTACCTACATGTTATATTTCAAAGCCCCTGAACATGGTAAAACATATTGCTCTAGCAGAGTGGGACAAAACTAAAAACTTGGGCAAAGTCATAGGCTGATTTTGTGAGTTGATTGCAATGCGACCAAAAAATTAAGTGAACCCTCTGGGCTTCTTGCAGCACTTCTCCGCTCCCCCCCCCCCCCCCCCCCCCCCCCCCCCCCCCCCCCTTCACGTCCCCTGCATCATCAATAATGCCAGGAACATGGGCCAGAAAACCGACATTGCTTCCATAACATGGAGGTCGATGGTACTGCCACTCCAACCTCTCAATAATGCGGAAGAGAAAGAAAAGAATGTCAATTTCGCCAATATTCTCAATAGCTGGGGGCTAGCCAGGGATAGGTGAGTATCCCTGAGTGTAGCTCGGGGTTAGTTTGTGGGAGGTTAATTAAATTTTTTTCATATATGCAAAAACTACATGTGCTAGATCAATTCTTTCATGACCATCTCTATATGTGACCTTGTTTTAACTAGTTATGGCGACATCTATTTTAAGTGCTTCTCACTTACATTACTAAAAGGTCCAAATTCATTTTATATGAACCCTATTTAAAACGGGCCTATCACTGACTTTTGTACTTGCTGATAATAGGGCATGTTCCCCGTACCTCCTCCACTCTCCTTCTCTGTTATGAAACAGCCTTGTGTCTGGGCAGAAGCCTGACAACTGGTAGAATACCTAATCATGCAGTGCATTGAAAAATGTACAAAGATGCTTTTGCCATTAAAAAAACATTATATGGTGCCCCCAGTGGCCAATTATGCTATTGCACCGAATTAAACCCTGGCAAAAAGTTATGAAATCTCTCATATATTTCAAGGGAAAGGCAGGTAAGTATCTTTGTGGAGGATTCTTTGTGGAGGATTGTGGAGCACTACACAACCATCGTGCCAGCAGTAACTCAAACTTTATTTTTCTATTAATATTTTTTTATTTTGCGTAAACATCCGCTTTAAGATCCTGATGGTGCAATTTTGATCTGTCATGCGGTTTTATTTTGGACAGAAAATGTTGGAGATAAAACAGGAAAAGGTATAACTACATGGAGGAAGAAGCTGCATGCAGAGTAAATATATTACGCTCAAATTGTTTTATTCAACCAAAATAAATAAAAAAAATTGCAGTCAAACTCATTGATTTGGGTAAGCAGGGGGCCTGGTGTGACATGAATGGTTTTGGCAGCTGTTTTGGTCTTTTAGTGTTGCAGGATGTACTCGGCATTGATTAACCTAAAAAAATATGCTAAACTGTGCCTTGTACAGAGAAATATTTATATCGGATGCAAATTTATACCGTCTCACTCTACAATTTTCGAAATAACTCAGAAGTGATGATTGTCTCCACAAAGGGCTTCTATACAGTGCCTCTCCTTAGTATTTTGGAATTGAAAAGCAAAGTAAGGAGCAAAGTGAATTATAGCCGAAACTCTGGGGAAATGTACTTTATTCTTAGTCATCCCACGTGTCCCACATTACCTTCTATCTAGTACAGGAAGATGCAGTCACCTAAATCCACCATCCATGATAGGAAGAAGTCATTGTGGGTCCGGCTGCTGATCCAATGCCACTCCTCTCCCCTTCGCCACTCCTCTTCTCGAGGTGGGTGGTCCCTGAAAGGTAATAGGCGAGGACTGGGAAGGGTCATTCTACAGGGAGTGCAGAATTATTA
>CM070037.1:112695409-112705562 GCA_036250615.1 Ptychadena robeensis | reverse complement strand
TAGTTGTTGGTAGATCTGATGGAAATTGTATGGAGGAATCCCAAGGTGTATGGGGGGCTTTAGAGATGGTTGAATTTTGTTTAAAAAAATTCAACAATTTCAAGTTAATTGCAAAGCCCCTGAGCATGGTTTTATTACCAAACTTGCTGGAGATGTAGAGAAGGGTTGGGGGTGTACCACAAAAAAAGAATGTCTCTAACACAAATCGTTTTTGCATAAATTAAGTTCAAAATCAAGTTAAAATTTCGAAAATTGGAATTTCGTCTTTGTTTTTGAACTTAATCTATGCAAAAACTACATGTGCTAGAGCAAAACTTCTTTTTTTTAAATGTTCCCACTACCCTTCTCTACATCTCCAGCAATTTTGGTGATGACACCATGTTCAGGAGCTTTGCAATCAGTTCACAAAGTTAGCAAGTCAAGCATCTAGCATTTTCTGGAGACTTGCATGGCAGCCTCAATCCTCCTATCAGGACGCAGTCAGTGTAACTTTGGCCGAAAATCGTCCTGGTCATAAAAATTTATTATTATTAAAATTTTGGACTTTTTTTGTAAACTTTATTTATTTATGTTTCATAATTTGGAGTTTTTGGAAACGTTTTTTCCCTATTCTTTCTTGTTCAGTTTCTTTTTTTCAGTTCTCCTCCTTTGACTTCCTAACTTTCCGAATTTTCTGTCTCCTCTCCCTCTCCCCACCCCGCTCTTGTCTGTCCCAGCCTACTTTTTCTACCAAGCTCTCGCACACTTTACTGATCCTTATTTTTCCAGCTGTTATGGCAATGCTGCCGAAGCTCTAACGGACAGAGTCATTGACAAGAGCAGGTAATGGGCCACATGTTATCTGTGTACCTGCGTGTCGCTGCTGGAGGGTCCTCAGCCTTTCCCTGAGCATTAGCAACGGTTAGTGAATATCAAATCTGTAAGCTTTAAATCCTCATATATCTACAGCGTCTCATATTCAAACCCTCCAATTGCTAAATACTTAATCTGCTGTAATGCTGACATGTGAATGGATGTTCATGTTTAAGGGGTTATCTTCTAGAATTACAGATAAGACATTTTCTTTAAATAATATGGATTTTCACTCGGAGGGTTTCTGCTGATTCGGTAGTATGCGGTGTACGGGGAGGGGGGCACAAAACTTGGACGCTGATATATAATAAATATGCAGAATTTTAGAACAGATAATGTCCTACTGGCTCTTGTACAACATTCATCTTTGCCAAACTGCGCCAACCACAAATGGCAGGACGCGTATATCTTATCCTGCTCCGCATAAAACTTGTACTGGGAGGTCGGTCTATAACGCTTCATATTAAAGGGACCAAAAGTTATTTGTAGATGGAGTCACCCCCTTCTGTTCAGAGGTGAGTCTTTAAATAAAAGTATCGCTCTTAAGCCCCCCCCATACACCTTACAATCTTACCATACAATTTCTGTACAATCAATGCTTCTTCTACCAAAACCATGTAATATGAGGAGCTTTCTAAACCCCCCATACACCTTAAGATCGATCCATACATACTCCATAAAGCCCCCCATACACCTTTAGATTCCTCCATACAATTTCCATCAGATCTACCAACAACTATGTAGTATAGGGGCCTCCTTGATAGAATACATAGTGATTGGAAGGCGTAGAAAGGTCCTCATATTACATGGTTTTGGTAGAAGAAAAGTTGTTTGTACAGAAATTGTATTGTAATTGTGTGTGGTGTATGGGGGGCTTTAGATCTACCAATAACTATGTAGTGCCGGGTCCTCCCTGATAGAATACATAGTGATTGGAAGGTATATATCACTGCTATGTAGTGCCGGGTCCTCCCTGATAGAATACATAGTGATTGGAAGGATAAGAAAGCTCCTCATATTACATGGTTTTGGTAGACCACAGAGAATGTATGGAAAGATTGTAAGGTGTATGGGGGCCTTTAACCTTACAATCACTATGTATTCTATCATGGAGGACCCGGCACTACATAGTTGTTGGTAGATCTAATGGAAATTGTATGGATTGATCTTTATATTGTATATAAGAGTATATATATATTATAATTCCAGAAAATGTTTAAATTCTGTATCAGGGATCTAAGCAATGGGGTGCTCAACAGATTCAAATAGACTATGGGTTGTCAATATTCTATGCTGTACTTGGTTGTAGAACATAGACTACCATAGCAGTCTATGGCATACTCGGTTGAGGTACATAGACCACCATAGTAGTCCATAGTATACCCGATTGTTGTACATAGACTACCATAGTTGTCTATAGTATACTCGGTTGTAGTATATAGACTACCATAGAAGCCTATGGTATACTCGGTTGTTGGACATAGACTACCATAGAAGTCTATGGTATACTTGGTTGTAGTACATAGACCACAATAGTTGTCTATGGTATACTCGGTCAATGTACATAGACTACCATAGTTGTCTATGGTATACTCAGTTGTAGTACATAGACCACTATAGAAGTCTATGGTATACTCAGTTGATGTACATAGACTACCATAGTAGTCTATGGTATACTTGGTTGTAATACATAGACCACCATAGTAGTCCATAGTATACTCAGTTGTTGTACATAGAATACCATTGTAGTCTGTGGTAGACTAGGTTGTTGTACATAGAAAACCATGGTTGTCTATAGTATACTCAGTTGTAGTACATAGACTACCATAGCAGTCTATGGTATACTCAGTTGTAGTACATAGACCACTATAGAAGTCTATGGTATACACGGTTGTTGTCCTTAGACTACCATAGAAGTCTATGGTATACTCGGTTGATGTACATAGAATACCGTAGTAGTCTATGGTATACTTTGTTGTAGTACATAGGCCATCATAGAAGTCTATGGTATACTCGGTTGTTGTACATAGAATACCACAGTAGTCTATGGTATACTCGGTTGTAGTACCCTTATTCTACCTACATTGTTTTGTAGTCCCTTCTTTAAAGTCTTTGTATTTTCCTGCTGTGTGTTCCATGTACTGAACAGTGTGTCACAGCGTACTGACCACCCTCTTATCTTACCTTGAACAAATAGATTTCTCAATTTACTTTACTGTTAATATTAATCTGCTGAACGCTTTTCCGGCCAAACTTTGGTGGCTTATACAAACTTTGCTCCCAGTCCCAGCAGTTTCAAGAGAAACTTTGTTGCTGCCTTTTGTCTTCATCTGTTTAGTTGGTCATAGCGGCTGTACAGCCAACACCATCAAATCTTTATGTAGTTAGAATTAAAGGTGCTTATCGAGTTGTGTTAGGGTTGTAGGCTAGCGTGGTCACATGACAACTCATTTCATAAAAATAAATCCAGATTTAATGGCATTTTTCATGCCCCCCAAAAAATGTTAATATGTGTATACAAACGGTCACATCACCAACACAATAGATGGAGTTTATAGTTAGGAACCAACCTTAATGTATGTAAAATGTAAGGTGGAGTTGTTTAGGAGTTGTTGGTGTAGGCTGGTGAGATCACATGATAACCCTTTCATTGAATAAATCAGTGGTTCCCAAACTTTCCTTGCAGGGCCCCACCCCCCTTTTCTATTTAGTAACATTATCGAGACCCGCCCCCCTCCCCATTCAAACACAGGTTCAGAATGAGGGCCTGCGCCCCCCTGGAATACCTTCCTGCCCCTCCAGATTGGAAACCACTGGAAACCACAAATCAAGATTTGATGGCATTTATACCCCCCCCCCCCCCCCCCCCCCCCCCAAAAAAAAAACAATATGTGTATACAAATGATCACATCACTCCACTATAATATGGGGAGTTCACACCCCCAAAAAGAGACTACACTATGGTTGTAGCAAGACAAACACACTTTAAAAATGATGTGTTGCTGTATATTCACAATTCTCATACCAGTTTCTGAGTTAAAATGCAAACATGATGCAAATTATTTCCACCTAAAAGTCAAGCTGGGTGCTTAAGAGGCTCTTATGTGTACCTGGGTATAAGGGCTATGGTGTCATACAAAATATAAAGCAATATTTTTCAACAATTGGCATTGTTATATTGAAACAGGATTTGTATGTTTATACTTTTTTAATAAGTGTAGAAGAAAAGGACAAACCGTCTTTAAAAGTGTTGAGCAAAGAGATCGTAAAGCTCTCGAATATAGTGCTATATGTTCGTAATCTCGGATATTCGAGATTCTGGGCAAAGTACCATGCATTGTATTTGCAAAATGTGTGTGTATAAGTGCAATTTCTTTTATGTGTTGTCTCATGTGGTGATTACACTGCAGCTGCTATTTCACAGTCTGCCACTAGATGTTGCCGTGACATTGTGCTCACAATATTCACATGTACAAGTGCTGATATACGCAAAAAGTAAACAGGAGATCTCGAATTTTACATTTCTTTATTTACTTATAATGTTTGGAGAATAATTTGCAAAATGTTGAATGTTGAATATTGTCTATGCTGCTCATCAATAGCCTTTAAACAAGTTCAATAGCCTTTCAACAATCAACTCCACACTCTATTTTTTGCATATCAGACAAATTTATAACAAATATATTCAGACAAACCTGCAGTACATTATATATCAGTATGTAGTTTTATAGTTAGGTATAGTGGTTCCCAAACTGGGGGGCAGGTGCGAAGGTATTCCAGGGGGGCGCTGGCCCTCATTCTTAACCTGGGTTTGAATAGGGAGGGGAGGGGGGGGCTCGATAATGTTCCTAAATATAATAGGGGGGCCCTGCAAGGTAAGTTTGGGAACCACTGCTGTAGAGGTAGACTTGATGGTTTAGAAAGTCCCTCATATTAAATGGTTTTGGTAAAACAAAAGGAAATCTGAGAGAAATCTAAAGGTGTATGGGGACACTTGAAGATTTATATTGTGTACAGGAAACAAAAAGAATGTAATTCTTGAAGGCTAACTCTAGTGATGAAGCCATTTCCAGGCAAAGCCCCAGGCAACCTTGTAGACTATAAATAAGGACTTTGCTAACTTAGCATTCTTACCGATGTTGTGTATGGCAGGTGTGCTGTGTCTCCAGCCTCCTGTACAGCTGCTGACGTGTGCAGCCGCTCTATGCCTGGAGGCTGGCTCACATGCAATCTCCCTCTTGCTGGCCAGCATTCTCTATGAGAACGGTTCCACCCACTTCAACCACATGGCACCATTCAGACTCTCAATGGGAGCCTCATCATGATCTGTATCCATTCATTGAGGGATTTTTTTACTATCTGGAGATAGTTTAGTGAATGGTCATTCACAATGTTATTCACAACCATTGGTGAAGTTTATTTATTTATTATGAGAATTTGCACAAGTTATAGTACATACCTGCACACTCACCACTGGCTGATTATCAGTCCAGAGGCCTCTCCAGAAGTTATGTTTACCTTATATGTTTAGCAGACGGACATGAACTTGTACATTTGGTTTTCATAATAGTTTCCTATTTGTACTTTGTATTTGTGGCCCAGGAAAACACAAATATATGTTACCTCCCCAAACAGAGCTCTGCCTATCTTAAATGAAGTTCCGGCCAAAACATTTTAGGGTCTACCCTTATTATTTATAATTTATTGGGCAATGTGTCAAAAACAAGTGGGATTCGCCAACATTTAACCAGTGCTTACTACAGGTACAGAGCTTGGGTGGCCAGGAATACCATGGGGGGAGGGGGTGTTATTGAGTATACAATGGCAACCACAAAGCCACTCTGTCCAGTGGACCCTTTCCCAAAAAAAATAATTGACAGTACTCCATACAAAAAATCTAAAAATACCAATCATTCACCAATATAAAAGAACCATCATTCACTTCCCCCAGAAACGAAATCTTGTGTCAATCATGACCAGCAATGACTTGTCCATGTAAACGATCCATCGCTTAATGAGTTTTGAGGTTTTCGGAGGAATTTATAAGTGTTAAAAAATTCTGCATAGCACAGAAACACGCTTCTAGTTGGTTTGATGAGGGTCTGTGTCCATTGCAATCCCATTAAGCCCCCCATACACCTTCAGATTCCTCCATACAACTTTCATGAGACCTACCAACAACTATGTAGTATAGTGACCTCCCTGATAGAATACATAGTGATTGGAAGGTATATATCAGTGCTATGTAGTGCCGGGTCCTCCCTGATAGAATACATAGTGATTGGAAGGTGTAGAAAGGTCCTCATATTACATGGTTTTGGTAGAAGAAAAGTTGGTTGTACAGAAGTTGCATGGTAATTGTATGTGGTGTATGGGGGGCTTTAGAGTTTTCTCTGCATTTTGCTGAGATTTCCATTAATTTCCTGTTGTGTCTGTAGGACAGGAAGTGAAGGGAAATGTTCTACTTCTCATGTGGTTTGATTAATTGTAATGACATATTACTTGTGTCCTGCTTCCACTGTCATTCGTCAGGAAAGTCTCTAAAGTATGTTTAGGCTCAAATGAAAAAAAAATGCAATGTTCCTATGTGCTATTTTATAATGAATGAATCTGATACCTTCTGTAGTCGACATCTTTTATTTTCTATCCTATTCCCAATTTCCTTAAGGCCCCCATACACCTTACAATCTTTCTATACAATTTTTGTATATCAACTTTTGTTCTACCAAAACCATGTAATATGAGGAGCTTTCTAAACCTTCCAATCACTATGTATTCTATCAGGGAGGCCACTGTACTACATAGTTGTTGGCAGATCTAATGGAAATTGTATGGAGTGATCTAAAGGTGTATGGAGGGTTTTACTCCTTCGCTCAGATGTGGTGGCTGTTCTTTTTTGGCAAATGATGCAGCCCCAATCCATTGTTAGCCATCACTGCATCATGTAGTGTAGGCTTCCCAAAAATGGCCAGACTTTCTGCGCACCTTATTGTCACTAGCAATCCTGCACATGATAGGATTAATAGAGTATATTAGAAGAATGGAGGAATACAGTGAGGGACCTGAAACCTCTGTGCGATACCTCTTCTTGGTATGCTAAAGGCCGCCACGGTGGGTAAGTGCATTGAATACTTAA
This sequence comes from Ptychadena robeensis, assembly GCA_036250615.1. Classification (NCBI taxonomy): domain Eukaryota; kingdom Metazoa; phylum Chordata; class Amphibia; order Anura; family Ptychadenidae; genus Ptychadena; species Ptychadena robeensis. The sequence goes on along the minus strand of CM070037.1, from coordinate 112,698,574 downwards.
ATTATTTTATATGTCAGTAAAGGTCCACTTTAACCTACAGGGTGGTTCGTACATGGTGAGCTTTTTTAAACACACAATAAGAATTAGAATAAAATTGTCCACCCTCCTTTAGAGTGAGAACACATCCCCGGCATCAGGTGGCCCCCCGCCCCTCCGCCATCATATCTGACATAATCGGGATGGACTCAGAAGGGTTGGCCATCAGCCGATCCAGGGAAACGCCCAGGGATTTCGATGGACCATTGAGTTTGCCAGCAGTTAGCTTGGGGTGAGTTTTATTAGCAAAGGTTAGTTGGTTTCCCCCAAAAGAATCTCCGCACAGTGTTAGTTACATATACATGATTATGGTAGGGACATTAGATTGGGAGCTCTTTTTTTTTTTTTTTTTTTTTTTAGAGACAACTTATGACTCATTGTCCATTATAACCAATTTTAACATAATATCTGGGACACATTGATTTATTATATTATATAATAACTAGACAATTACTTTTATTATTACTCCCCCGGTCAAAAAACTGATACTTCTAATGGACCCATCTTTTGTTCATAGACAGATATTTTTCCTCCCGTTCTCCTGTTTGCAAATCCATCCGTCTTACGATTGGGATTTTGCCAATCTGGATACAATTTAGCATATTTCTATACAAGTGAGTGGTTACAGGATTTATGCCCATATTTTGACTGTTGCATTATACTATGGTAATTTTATTTACTTATTCAAATTTTACATAGATACTATATTTTGCACTATGAAGCCCCTGAAGAAGCGGATTGCCGTGAAACGCATTGGGACATGCAATATATATTGTGTCAAAACAAAACAAATATGTGTATGAACTTGTAGAAATGCTTGTATTATATTATATCCACAAAATGTTATGAATGGAATACCTTTTTGCAGTTGCTTTTAATAAAAGAATATGTGTGATATTCGTGCCTTAAAAGTCCCCTTGTCCCTCATTTGGGAGATTTTCTGGAAAACGTTAAGTTTTAATTTTCTTTGCTACATTAGATTGTGAGCTCCTCTGAGGGACAGTTCGTAATATGACTATATATGACTATATATACTCTGTAGAGCCCAGGTGCCCACCCTTTGGGTGATCTTAGGCACCCCCCCTCAGTCCTCCATAAAAAATAGCGGTACCAAAATTGTAAGCGTGTTCGGGGCTGAAGCAACATGTAGGAGGGTGACTACATCTACAGCTTTAGGGTCCCCATACACCTTGAGATCTCTCTGTCAGATTTCCTTTAGATCTCCTTTTGTTTTACCAAAACCATGTAATATGAGGCACTTTCTAAACCATCAAGTCTACCTGTGTTCAATCGCAGAGGACCCGGCACTATGTAGTTGTTGGTAGATCTAAAGGATATCTGACAGAGAAATCTAAAGGTGTATAGGGACCCAAGTCTCTGTATTGCTCTGTTAATAAATAAAAACGGTAAAACGTTCTGCTCTTTGACATGAGCTCCTGTGAGTCTGGTTCTGTAGACTCCTTCCCGTCTGAAGTTATTTTACTTCTACCCTCTGATCTATTTTATTCTTTAATTTGCTAGTCTGCCACTTTCTCTTCTCTAACCCTATTACTTACTGAGCTGGGGAAAAAGAAGGGTGGATCTGCCAGACAGAGCCAAAAAAAGTCGAGAAACTGCTGATTATACCCAATTTAGGCCGGCCTCAAGCCGAAAACTGCTACTAGAAGCAGAGAAGGAGAAAGGGAGAAGGGAGTGACTTGAGGACAGAAGGTATTTGGTGGGCATGAGAATTCCTGGTGCATCCTGTAACCCTTTCATTGCTGCGTGGATTTATAATAGAATGTAATGGAGGGAACAGCTAGAAGAGGACAAGTAGATAAGGCTTGGGTTACGGGGCTGCATTGGCACCTTTTTAGGCACTAAAATAAATTCCCAACTGATAAGTGTTTCAAGAGCCTGTGAAAGTGTGTGACTGCTTTCCACACTTCACTTTCACAAGTTACTGCATGCCTGTTGAAATTGTTCTCGGGCACATTGCGGATGTCTGATGTGTATAAAGGGCAATGATGTAGTATTCACTGTAACCCATAGTAATGACTGGAGTCCTATTCAGTTATATTGCTTTATATCACAGCATTTAGTTGTACTAATACAGACATCCTTATAGCAGGAAAGTCATTCCCTTACATCTAACGGTAGCCATGCACGGCCTGATTTGCACCTGATTTTTCAGCCGAAAATCGGGTGGCCCCACCTGCTGACATAGACCAGGAATCTCTATGCTGGTAATTTCCTGGCCGATGCCACTACTTTGAATGGGGCCAACAGTCCCCATTCAAAATAATGTCTGGCACACAAAGGGTGCCCTCCGATCAGCCCAGAGGCCCGCTGCAGCGGGATGACGCCATCCCACTGAAGTCAATCCCTCATCTATAAAGGGAGAATCGCCTCATGTATGGCTACCTTAAATCTAGCCATACACACATCAATTTGAAACTCGATTGATTTGTGCAATTCATATATAAACTGTATGTAGTGCTGATCGTTAATATACTATTGGGAATATAGAATTCGGGAAGATCTTGAATATGATGCTATATCTTTGTAATCGTGAACATTTCATTCATTGAATCAGTACCCAAAACTATGCCTGTTCTAGTGTTCGCAAATTGCGCATGTACAAGTGCTGATTTGCATCATGAAACTCAGCCCAAGTTAACTATGGAAAAACTTACCTGTCCGTCAGATTCCACTGGCGATCGCGTCACCGCAGCGTCGTTTAAAAAAAAAAAACCAGGCCATGTTTTTTAAAAAAAAAAACATCCAAAAAATAATTTGAATTGATTTGTGTATGACAAGAAGTGGTTCTGTCATTAGGTATGGTGTCACCCAGTGTCTAAAACCGATGGTGTCACCTCATATAGGTAGCAATGTGTATTGGGGGCGTTAATGACTAATGATTTTGTAGAGTCATCGGTCACTCAAGTCATGGTAAAGTTGAGCTTTCCTCCCCAACAATACTCAAAGAGACTCAGAGAGAGAAGGTTCTGTTGCTTCGCTCTGTGTGGAGACACAACAACCTCTTGAATGCAACATGTCCCATTCAGGATGGGTGAGCATTTTGCCCACAGGGATATCATCAGGGTGGTGGTCAGTGATGACAACTGCCCGCACCAGCCCATAGGGATA
>CM070037.1:112683106-112693882 GCA_036250615.1 Ptychadena robeensis | reverse complement strand
AATATTCGCGATCAACACTAGTAAGTAGCTCCTAACGAATTTGTCAACAGAATACTGTTTCTGTCAATCTTGTCACTTGTGTTACCATAAATGTCTGTCTCTTTGCATGCAATAAGCTCAATGTAAATAGAACATTGACCTCCTAATTAATATATCTATTTATTATAATTTAATACCCTTCAAGTTCTTCAAATACATGTTGATCTCTCTTTACAGAAAAACATTAAGTTTGTTCCAGTCTTTGCCTTGGAGAGATTTGTAATATTTTGTGTCACCAGAAAAGGGAATAAAGCAATTTTTTGCAGTGGTGACTATAAGTAGATCAGTTTTGGCCGGAGCTGGTCTTTAAGTCTGCATTGACAGAACCTTCCATAGACAACACTAACTTGAAGCAGATTTAAAATTCTGCTAAGGAACGATGGAATCTTATTAGCGAGCTTATCCTCGGGCAGAGACTATTGCTCCGCAGAGTAATAAGAGGCTGTGTTCAGTGAGATGACCCATTTATATGTTTGATCTGACTGTCTGCCACAAGGCCGGATGTTGACTTCAAAGGCTTTGGTTTCTAGGCTTCGCAAGGACTCCATAACTTATTCTGTTTGACATTTTAATGCAATACAAGCCATTAGCCCACGGTCGTAAATATATTTGCTGTATACAGCCCGAGCTTAAAAAAAACCCCCAAAAAAGCAGACGGACGGAGCAATATCTTTCCAACAAGTCTTAAAAAAGTTTGAGTCTGGGACATGGTCAGTCTTGGTGATGGCTTTTCTTTTTACTCCATAAGATTTCTGAAGGAAGGAAGTCGCATTAGGCTGTAAGAATTTCACTTGGACCAGAAGGTTCACAGGAAAGGCAATGTAAACTTCCCCCTATTAATAAAGCATTGACAGAAGGAAGAAAGGAAAACAATGGGATCTAGAAGGGAAAGGGCGAGGGCAAGAGTTAAATGTTGAAGGCTGAAAAACATGGGCAGTTTCCACCTGTGCCAGCTGCGGTATAGTCAGGGGGGCACATAAGTGGTACTCTGGTAATCAAAAGGGTACCACAGCTATGCGTACCTGCATTATTGTTACAAAGCTCATATGTGTACAACTTGGAGGCGCTCCGTGTCTGGGCGGCCGCAGCTCAATGTTAAATATACCGTTTTTTGGACCATAAGACGCACTTTTTCACCCCCAAAATTGGGGGCAAAAAGTGCCTGCGTCTTATGGAGCAAATGTGTGGCCTGGTCGCACCTTGGCTTCCCGCCAGCTCTCCCATGGAGATTAGCCGGGGAGCTGGAGGAGCTGTCAGTTGAGAGATGCCGGCTGGTGTCCGGCTCTCCCATGTGAACTGTGTAATTGCCTATGTCAGCAGAGCTTTGCTGGCATAGGCAATGGAGAGAGGTGAACTGCTATCTTTCCCTCTCTCAGTGTCCGTGGGAACTGCAGTCACTTTGCAGCTCCCACGACACAGTAACAGCTGATCAGAGCAGAGGAGAGGGAGAAGACTGCAGATTTCTGCCCCCCCCCACCCTCCTCCTCCTCCTCCTGTTGATCAGTGTGGAGAATGACGCTGTGCTGAGAGTGTACTGCTGCTAGTGACACCTGCTGGCTGAATTGAATATTGCATTCACTGAATTCATTGCATTAACCCAATTGATGTGAAAACGTATTAAATCTTTTTTTTCTGGTTTTCCTGCCCTAGAAACTGGGTGTGTCTTATGGTCCGGTGCGTCTTATAGTCCGAAAAATACGGTATACAATTTATATCACTTGGATAGCTGAAGGGAAACATGAATAACTATGAAAGGTTGCAGTTAGGGGGTGACATTGGGAATGTAAATTAATAATCCAAAAAAAATATTGGACTTCTAAGGGTGTTGGAGATCTGGGGGATGAAAGTCAGAGGAGGCACGTGTAAGGGTAAAATCTGACAAGAAAGAAGCATTGTGTGACCGTTATGACTATGAAAGGTTGACATATGGACTGCAGGTAGTCTCAGGGGTTAGTTACTAAGCCAGAAAGTGTCAGGGTTGCACTACTGAGGTATGAGATCTGGGGGTTCAAACGTGTTGTACTGTGAGAGTTACATGTGACCCAAAGCCAGCTGGTGACCTGTGGATGGAGACAGCTAATCGGAGGATCAATCAGGAACAGGGAGGTCCATCTGCAGCAGAATCTACCTTGCAGGAGGCTGATGCAGAAGACAGTGAGGGAGACCACATACATATGGGGTGAGTACCTAACACCATCTCCTGGTACTCATCTGAGGAGCTAACTAAAAATGTTATGTGCACCCCTGGATATAGGCAAGCAAATCACCCGGTGACTCTACAAGTGAATGAAATTCTGGAGACTATCCAGCATCAAGACAAATGAGCGGTAATGAGGAGAATTTATCAATGCCCTCTGTTCCCGGGAGGTAAACTAGTGACAGGTTTATCTGGTAAATACAATGGTACTTTTCATGGCGAGATCTTTTCTAGGCGTGAATAAATGTAGAGTGAGAAGAACAAGATATGATATAGGCTTATGGAAAACACGAGAGCGTCCTGATATGAAGAAAATAAAACATTTGTTTACACCTCGGTATAGTCAGACAACCCTAAAGTAATATTTTGGCTTAGTCTTGTTGCTGGTTGGCTGAATCTTTCTCTGTGGTTTTCTGAAGGACTCTAAAGGCGCCCATACATACATTGATCAGCACGAGATTGATTACCGGTTCGAGCACGGTGTGGTGATGTCACCACGCTGCGCTCGAGCGCTCATCAATTGTACAGGAATCTATGTGCACCACTTTAGGTACTTGATTCCCATTCATTTCTTTGGATGGAGACCATGGAATGTGATCGACCAGGATTTATGGACATGTCTGTTATGCTATATTCCTACATAGGAGAACAGACGCAGGGCCAACTCGATTTTATTAACTCGATTTGCAAAGATCTCGGCTGATTGCCTTCAGTTAGTTGAATGGGCTTGTGCCCAGTTTAACAAATGGGCCGTGTTTCTGATCACTTATCACTTCAACCCCGCCCATTCACAGTCTATGGGCATGATAAGGCGGGGAGGGGCAAGATGTCCTGCCCCACCCCCCACTTCCTGGCTACAATCACTCAGCGAGAGACAGCGAGAGATCACTGGATGATAGCTATCGCCTGCAGCTCCACGCCGAGATTAGAATCACCAAGTTGGAACATAGCCTTACCTGTTCGAGCAGTCTATCTTGCAAGAGAAGACAGAGGTGGCAGCATAATCGCTTGTTCACACTAGAGCGATCAGCCACAGCGCAACATGTTTTTTTATTGCGTGCGACAATTGCAAAAGTGCCACAATTGCGCTCCATCTAGAGCGATTGACCATGTGATGTGATTTAAAATCACGAGATCGCCCCTTATCGCACCCATAGAGAATGAATGGAAGAATTTTTGATTGCGTCCATACATGTCTACAGGGGGCCATCGCCACCCGCAATAAAAAACGCCAGAAGCCGCAATTCAGATTGTGGGTGTCTGACTTGAAAGTCCCTCATATTACATGGTTTTGGTAAAACAAAAGGAGATCTAAAGGAAATCTGACAGAGAAACCTAAAGGTGTATGGGGACCTTCCTCTTAGGCTAGTGCTACTATGCACTTAGTTGGGCTGACATCAGTGCCTCCAATGAGCACAAGCCCCCCTTTTTGCTCTGTTAGGGCCACGTTATAACACGCACCCTTTAAATCGATTGGCTGAGGTATATAACTTATGTGCCTTGGCAACATCAATGAGACGAAGGCTCTGAACGACGGATTGGGGGCTATGCAGCCTTGCCATAGCCCCATTGCTATTAATGGTGGGCTTGTTCATTACGCTAGAATCCATGGGGTTTTTAGAGCAGGTGTAGCTTTAGCCTTAGGCTATGATTCCACAGTGTTTAGTGATGGACTGATACCCCTGCGTTAATCTCTTGCCTTGACGGGGATGTCAGCACATCCCATACATATGCATGACTTCCCACTCCGCCTGTTGGGAAGGTAACTGCCCCGCGTTAACCTCCGCTAGAGGATACGCTGAACGCCTTGGGCAGTAAGTCGTGCATATGTATGGGATGCATTGACATCCCTGTCAAGGCATGCGTTTAATGCAGGGTGTATCGGCGCATCCCTAAACGTTGTGTAAACATATGCTTTGCCAGAACCTTAACAAACCCTCGCTAACTGCCATTTCTATTGCTGTAATCACTTTATTCTACAAGTTTCCCTTTAGACACGTCTTCATTCAGAACCATGAATGGTCACTAGATGGAATTTTTTTAAAGCTAAAACAACGTTTGTGAAGGGAGTGTACTTATTAAACTGACATCTCCCTTCCCAAGTCTCTCTGCAGTCTCTCTGAGTATCATCATCATAGAAGAGGAAAGTTGCAGGACAAGTTGGGTGGTTTTCATTTTGATAAATTGTCCGTATATTGGTGGGCATTGACATAGGTAGGTATGGGTTACAAAATTCAAGGCGAAACGATCATGATTACACATGCGTACCAATGGAATCAAGCCATTAGCTAAATGAGGATCAGACTGTATGGGAAGCTCTATAGGTTGGGATTAGCAGTGTTTCCCCCCATCCGTTAGGGCCCCAGACCTGACAGCTCATCATGTAGGTTTCTGTTTGTCCAGCTATCACCTCACAGAATAAACAAAGACTTATCACATGAAATTCCTCATCAGCTACTGTTCAGAACCCTGACCTGAGCTAGTACAGAGGTTAGGTTAATCATATATACTACCTGCGGCCTCTTAACATGAGATTGTAGAATGGTTGGTTTTGTGAGTCGGATATTGAGAAATTTGTTTTTTACTTGAGAAATTTACCAACATGTCCGATCACTGCTCCATCAATTTCCTGTGCATTTTGATTGCTTTTGGTTGATTGATTCAGGAAAGAAAGAATCAATTTAAATTATTGTTTTGTTTGTTAATCGCATGGAAAGGTTGAACTGTGTATGCCCACCTTAAGACTTAAGCTCCACTATGCGTTAAGGATGCGCTGCATTAATGGATCCAATAAACGCAACACATGCATTAGGGACGCATCAGGAATCCGCCAGGGATGCGTTAAGGTATGCTTTGTGATGTATCCATTTTTTGTGTGTTTGTTTTTTACCAAGAATGGATTGATCAACCCATCGAAGAACGCTTACCATTGCGCTTTAACTGACTCAATTAATTTTCTATGGGTGCGTCAATTAACCCATACATACATTGCCTAATGTTTCGTTAATGTCAATGCAGTGCTCTGTGTTGATTTTAACCAGCTGATGGATCACACCAACGGATGTGTAGACACATCCACTGACTTTCAATGGATAAGTCAACATCCCTGCATTTGCCATACGTCAAACGCAGGGTTTTAAGGCATAGTGGAGTCAAGGCCTTAAAGCTAGCCATACACGTGTCGGATTCCATGTCCAATCGATTCATCATCCGATCGATTCCGGCGATTCTGCCGGGAATCGCAGGTGTGATCAATCGGCCAATTAAGAGTATCCATCTCTGCATACCACCTTGTCCAACGGATTCCCGCACGATTCCGGGACGATTCCGTGTCCGATTCCACCTCCGATTCCACCTCACAAATGGCAACTCCCCCTGATCTGTGCAGAATCGGATCAAAAAGACCAACATGTTGGTTCTCTGACGGATCCGATTCTGTGCCCCCGAACGATCGGACGTGATCGGATGGACAAGGTGGGCTGCACACGATTCCGGCACGATTGATTCACGTGCACGCGCCCGGAATCGATCGGCCCGGAATCCGCCCGGAATCCGACCCGTGTATGGGGGCCTTAAGCCCCTCATACACCTTTAGATTCCTCCATACAATTCCATGAGACCTACCAACAACTATGTAGTATAGTGACCTCCCTGATGGAATACATAGTGATTGGAAGGTGTAGAAAGGTCCTCATATTACATGGTTTTGGTAGAAGAAAAGTTGGTTGTACAGAAATTGCATGGTAATTGTATGTGGTGTATGGGGGGGCTTTAAGCTAGCCATAGACACCTCGATCCATGGCAGACATTTAGCAGACTCATTACAGCGCGGAGACGTCACCACGCTGTGAGCAGTCTGCTAAATGTCAGACAGGAATCCTGTGTGTTCCACTAACACACAGGACTCCTGTCAGACTGAAGCCAATTAACTCGGAGGGGGAGGAGACTCCCCCTCCAAGTTAACAGCCTGCAGCGCAGTCGGGCAGAAAAAGAACCGGCAGGTCGGATCCGTGTGCGATCTGACCTGCCGGCTTTTTTTCTACAAAAGTCAAGGTGGGGTCCCACATAGTTGCGGCAGACCAACCTTTATGTGCTTGGCGGGAGCGAGCACGCAGGTTGGTCTGCTACAACTATGGCCGGGAATCTGCCCATCTATGGGGGGCTTTAGGCTAGGGCTTCCTTATGTGTTAAAACCCTGAGATGAGTGCACAAGCTGCCCATTGACAGCCATAGGACTTTGATATGGCTGTCAAAGGTTCGAGCCTCGGTTCGAACTTCTGTCACATTGATGTCGATGCAGCCCATCCGCGTTCAAAGGAACACAACGGAGGGTTGAGCTGACACCAGTAGATGCCAGCACATAGTGGAACCCTGGTGTTAGGGCCCCCATACACCATTAGATTTCCTTTAGATCTCCTTTTGTTTTACCAAAACCATGTAATATGAGGGACATTCTAAACCAACAAGTCTACCTGTATTCAATCGCAGAGGGCCCGGCACTACACAGTTGTTGGTAGATCTAAAGATATCTGACAGAGAGTTCTAAAGCACCCCATACACCACATACAATTACCATGCAATTTCTGTACAATCAACTTTTCTTCTACCAAAACCATGTAATATGAGGACCTTTCTACACCTTCCAATCACTATGTATTCTATCAGGGAGGACCCAGCACTACATAGCAGTGATATATACCTTCCAATCACTATATATTCTATCAGGGAGGACCCGGCACTACATAGCAGTGATATATACCTTCCAATCACTATGTATTCTATCAGGGAGGCCACCATATTACATAGTTGTTGGTAGATCTGATGGAAATTGTATGGAGGAATCTAAAGCTGTATGGGGGGGGCTTAAAGGTGTATGGCCAGCCTAAAGGTAGCCATACACGGGCCAATTTGCACCCAATTTTTTGGGCGATCAACCGCCATGCGCTCTCCCGCCAATCACCCTGCAGTCACCTGGCCAAAAATCGGATGGCCCCACCTGGTGAGATAGACCAGGAATCTCCTGCATGTTGTATTGCACGGTGATCCGACATGCTGGTAAATTCCTGGCCGATCCCATTACTTTGAATGGGGAAGGCAGTCCCCATTCAAAGTAATGCTTGGTACACAAAGGGTGCCCGCCAATCAGCTGAGAGGCCGGCTGCAGCATGATGACGTCATCCCACTGAAGTCGATCCCTCATCTATCTATGTATGGGCACCTTTACTCTGTATGGATTTCTAGCAATGACTGTATCTCTTTGTATTGTTTAACTGTTACTAAAAAAATAGTATCATAACCTGTACCTGTGTGTTATCTTGTGTGGCATCTTAACTCTCATTTATTGCTGCAGAACATGTTGTCGTTATATTAAAAAAAATGATGATGATGATAATAATATATGATAATGAATGAATGATGACGAGTCACACAAGGATCCCCGCGTTCTCTTTACATTCCCCAGCAATGTGTAGAATGTGCAGAATCGCAGTATCAATATCAAATGTCAATCTGCCCAGAGAGTTCCTATTCCTCCACGTTCTGGCTTCTTCACTTATAACAATGCGCTTTGCGTTTATGAATGATTCTATTTTCATGCGTGATAGAATGCCAGAATTGTTAGTCACAAGATATTTTGGGCATTCACTAAAATGCCGGCTTTGTCTTCATCTCTGACCAGTCCGCAGGGTTTTTCCATCAAAGTCCGCTTGTTTTACTTTGGTCAGCAGTGACTCCGAAACATTCCTACAAATATCCACAAGGGAAACTATAATGGTGTTTGGTTAATTCGGTTTAGAACTTTTTTCAATGTTGATGTTTTTGTCACTTGTTTCTTATTTAAATGTTTCATCTAAATGTAATATTCAACACTGGAGGTTTACACAAATCTATAAAGCTGGGAACACGCAATATTGGAGCCATGCGATGTTCACACTGCTGTCAGATATCGGAGGAGCTGGGGGCACTGCTCAGCCGATGCTTTGCATGGAGACCCCACGGTTTCCATGCAAAGCAACAGACATTGACCGCGGTTTATGGGCATGTCCGATGTCCCTGTTTTCGAGTGTCCTGCTTGAAAACAGGAATGACCACATTAGATATGGGCCAGAAAGATGGAAGTGAACACTCATGGCACTCAAATCGGCCATCGATCTGGCCCATATCTACACCTGTGTTCCAAGCTTAAGTGTAGAGTACCCTAGATTTCATAATAATAAGATAAGGTAGTTGCTCATTTCTATACAGACTCTAAAGCAGGGTACAGACCTGCAGATATGGGCCGAATCGATGGCCGCTTCGAGCACCGTGCGTGCTCACGGCCATCTATCTGGCCCATATAATATGTGCGCATCACTGTTTTCGAGCGGGATTGATTTGTCCCGCTCGAAAACAGCGATGGGCGCATATCGGACATGACCGTAAATACACCCGATGTCCGATGCTTTGCCTAGAGACCGCGGGTCTCCATGTAAAGCATCAGCTGAGCCAGGGAGAGAGCAAAGCTGTCTCCCCCGGCTCTGCCGATATTTGACAGCAGCGTGATGACATCATCACGCTGCTGCAGGGTACGTCGGACGGCTCGAATATCCTGCCGTCTGTACCCTGCTGGCCATAGACAGATCGAGTGTTCATCTTGCACGTTTTGCGGCGATCGATTGTTCCTGAATCGAACAGTGCCCACATGCAGCGATCAATCGCGATTCAAGAAAATGTACAGAAATGGGGAAACAACATGTTGGAATATAACTGTTCAATTGCTATAACTTTGAATGAGGAACCCCAGCCGACACGCTTTTAACCTCCATTTAATTAAATGGCCTTGTGCGCACGTCAACTAATGGCTGTGTGCCGCAATCTGAATCGCGGGTCACCCCCCCAGTTGGGTTTTGATTTTATGTTTTTTTAGATTTACATATTTACACTCCTTTTTTTTCTTTATTTTTAGGGTGGACCAATTGGCGCATTTCACTTTGACTGTAAAACTGAATTACGAACTGGAATTCTTTTGCAGCTACACTTCTCCTTCATTCTGAAGTCCACTTCTCATCTTGCCACCTTCAGAGATCAGAAGATAAATTAGTTGCTGCGTGGTCTTCCCCAAGGCATCGCGTGAAGGCGCTAAACATCTGTGATATCATTAATTCTGCTTCATTATTTCATAGGGAACACACACAAGACAACAACTTGGCCAATTAAGTGCAAAGTTGCCTGAAGTGTTTGGTGAAGGCGCGTTAGAAAAGTAGGACTTGTCGCTGAAGACAATGCTGTAGGAATTCCTTGCATGTGGTTTTTTTTGGGGTAATTCTCATCATTAAACAGACACAATGAGTCTGGGCAGCCTTCCAGTCATAAAAAACCTGGTTTCTCGGTCCAGGCGAGAACGAGTGCCACTGACAACAGATATGATAAGTCCTCCTCTGGGCGACTTCCGGCACACTATGCACGTGGGTAGGAAAGGTGAAGTCTTTGGAGATACCTCATTCCTCAGCAACTGTCATGAGAAACATAGGCATCACCGGTGGAGCTACATAACCAAGAAACTCCGCCAGGCTAGATGGATGTCACCTGAACCTCAATCCCCCGGGCATCCTACATCACCCCCACCTCCTCCTATCTCCCCCATCATTAAGAATGCTGTGTCCTTGCCACTTCTCAACAAGCGGAACTGGGACGATGAAAGAGATGGGAGCTCAGAAGAAGCTTGGAATTGTTTCTCAGAGACCAACAGCCCTTACGGTAGGTTAAAGCTAAAGTCAAAATTTGTGCACGTTCTTGTATACTCTGGGTTTTTCACAGTTTCCATTAAATGAAAGAAAGATCAGTTAATATCCTTGCTGGAGGACGTTGACTAAGGTTCCCCATACACGGGTCGACATGCGATGATGTCATTGTGTCACCACACTTCGCTCGAGCATTCGTCGATTGAACGGTGAATGAATGTGCACCACTTTGCACCAGGGTCCCCATCCAATCGAACAGGGATTTTCCATGTCAGTCTCTGTCCGATCGACCCGGGATCGATCGAGGAAGGGCGGCCATGTTTGATTCCCAAACGATCACTGCACAACGTGGCGATTGATCATTCATGAATCAAAAGAAAAAATACAATATTTACTCTTCTGAAGATCTTATTTTAGCTCTGTGCGGATGTCAGTGATTTATTTTAAACATCAGCCTAATATATCTCATGGGAACACCTGAGTCCTCAGCCATACCCACCCGCTGCGCGTAATATGAAAGTTCCTCCGTCTCACCTCTGTTCTCAGTTATCGATTTCTACACTTACTTTACAGAAGCCATGAATAGACTGGAGTAATGTGACTGTCACATATACTCTGCGAATATTAAAGGTATTTGAAAAGAAAAAATAGGCAATGTTGTCCTTTACCAGCACAGCGTGTTCTTTCACTCATCTGTTACTTGAAAAGCGGTGAAATCATCTCTGTATTTAGCTGGCGTAAGCGGTTTTCTATATTTGCAGAGCATTAGAATCAAGCTTTCAGTAGACGTGTCCTCTCTACTAACCGGTTGGAGGGGAGTAG
>CM070037.1:112625263-112636674 GCA_036250615.1 Ptychadena robeensis | reverse complement strand
CAGTGATATATACCTTCCAATCATTATGTATTCTATCAGGGAGGCCACTATACTACATAATTGTTGGTAGATCTGATGGAATTCATATGGAGGAATCTGAAGGTGTATGGGGGGCTTTAGAGGTCAATATATGACCCATAGGCAGTAGTTTTAGGCTCTACTATGTATGGCCTACAGTGTATTCATATTTGCGCTGCAATATATTTATTTGAATGACACAGATGTGACTTTATTAGAAATTTGATGTCACATGTGTTATAATATTACACTTGCTTGTTCTAGATCGTTGCATCTAATGTAAAGGAAAAACTTTTAAAATATTTTTAAATAAATGTTGAGCCGTGATTAGTGAAGAGTGAGCACCAAAGTGTTCGGGGTTCGGGTGTTCGTGTCCGAGCGATGTTCATGTGTTCTACCGAGCACCCGAGCCCAATGTCAATGGAAGACAACCAGGTACCCCCTGCTCGGAAGAGGAGAGGTGTCCTGGTCCGTTGAAAAAGTTCACAAAATGACAGAAACACCACCCAAATTGACCAAAAATACGCCCCAAATCCCCCCCAAAAAATTATTGTACATGAAAAATTACAGCTCCCTTTCCTGTCTCCGTCTCCTATACTGAACATATATTTATTATCTGTAACCATAACGATAAATGGCTATAGATAATAAACTTGAAGGAGCATTAACATTAACACCAGCTGACAATAAACGCTAATGACAGAAACACTTTCCAAGCACAGTAAAAACCTGTTATCTGTAATCATTTAAATTATTATCACAGATAACAGCAACATCTGGCATTAAATAAATCACCTACACACATTCAATTACCCAAAAACCTAGAAACCTAGAAAGTTTTATATTTAATAATTTCATCAATTATTAGATATAAAACCGCAATTCTGACAATTCTGCAGTAACAGCAATCCGATACAGTACAACCATGACGTCACGGGCCGGCGCACTGAGAGTGGGAAAATACTTACTGCGCAATACTGAAAATCAAGCCTCTTTCTTCGTGGAACGTCAAGGAGTACGGATCTCTCCAGCGGAGGTCAGAAGATTTTTTTACAACATCATGGACAAGAATGGAGTTATTTGGGGACATCGCAGCATGGATAATATTTTTAAATGGCTTTTTTTTACTGGCTGATCGGATGGAAGTTACCGTATTTTTCGGCATATAAGATGCACTTTTTCACCCCCAAAATTGGGGGCAAAAAGTGTCTGCATCTTATACGCCAAATGTGCGATCCCCGCGGCCACTCTGCCGCTGGTGGTCGCACCTTGGTTGCCCGCCAGCTCTCCCGGAACAGTTCAGATGGGAGAGTCGGCATTAGCCGGCATCTCCCATCTGAACTGTCTAATTTCCTATGCCAGCCCTGAACTGGAAATTAGGAAAATTAAGAGAAAAGTATAGATGAACTTGCATCTACCTTTTCTCTTCTGTCCGTGGGCAGCAATCACTCCCCACGGACACAGTGAGAGGAGAGGAGACAGCCCCCCCCCCCCCCCCCCCCCCCCCCCCCCCCCCCCCCCCCCCCCCCCTCCTCCTGTAGCGTGTACAGTGTAGAGATGACGTTATTTAGCTGAGAGTTTACTGCTGCTAGTGACACTAAAAATATTCATTAACCCAATTGATGTGAAAACTTATTAAATCTTTTTTTTCTGGTTTTCCTACCCTAAAAACTGGGTGTGTCTTATATGCTGGTGCGTCTTATATGGTGAAAAATACAGTAGATTATTTTTTATTTTGCAGCCTGTTAATGGGGAATTTGAATCGAAAAAACCAAAGTCGACGTCACTGAGGTCACTTCCGGTGCCTGGAACACACAGTTTCCATTTTCTCTATCTGGGAGCAGGGCCGCCATCAGGGGGGGACAGGGGGCACTCCCGTCCCGGGCCCGACCATCTAGGGGTTCCGGGATGTTTGACCCGTGCTCCCTGCACAGCCAGAAAGGAGAGACTCGGAGCATCTCCCTCAGGCCCCCCTTCTCCTCCTTCCCGATGTGAGTGTGACAGCAGCAGATTCTGTGCTGCTACTCTGCCGGGCTCACTAGTGCCATTGTGGCTGAAATTGGTATTGCAGGGAAATTGAGCTTAAAGGTGGAACTGTAAAATTTACATTTCAGATAGTCGTGTCAAATTGGGAAAGTAAATCACTAATCCAAAAAAGGGTGTTGGAGCATCTGGGAGTTGAAAGTCAGGGAGTAGGCATATGTAAAGCCCTAGCTCCATGTCTGCTAAAATCCCTGCGTTGAACATAAAGATTTTGTTGGCGATGGGGCTATGAGGGGGGGTTCCACATCTGACGGGACCCCCTCTGCTAGCGTATTGCTTGCGTCCGACGGAGCACATTCACTTTCATGCTCAGCGGATGCTGTGTTCTCAGCGCTGAGCAGTTCCACCGATGCAGGGCTAAACATTCAGAGGCCTGGATCTGCTGGTCCAGGGGCTGATGGAGGCTTGACGAAAGCCAGCATATCCAATAGCGGATGTGGACTTAAGCACTGTTTGACAATGACTACTGAGGTATGAGATCTGGAGGTTTAAACATTACTAGGGGTTTACATTTGACCCAAAGCCAGCTGGTGACCTGTGGATGGAGACAGCTAATGGGAGGCTCAGGAACAGGGAGGTGGATCTGCAGCAGAATATACTATGCAGGAAGCTGACGCAAAGGACAGTGAGGGAGACAGTAAGGAAGACCACTCTATGTGGGGTGCATACCAAACACCATCTCCTGGTACTCATCTGAGGAGCTCACTGAAAAAGTTATGTGCACCCCAAGGTAGGTAGAAGGTGCTAGTGGTAGAAATTTCTGATGGCGGAAGTCACTGAGGTCATGTCCGGTTTAGGCTGGTTTTCTTTCACGAGAGACCGGCTTCTTGTAAAAGAATTCTTACACTGGATGGATCTTTCTGGTCCTCATCCTGCCAGCAGAAGAATAGTCACGTTCTTCCAGCCTGTGAACAGGGTGGGTCGAACACTCGTACTGTTCGCCGGGGGAAGAAAAGCAAACATGTTATGGACAGTTCGGCCATCACTAGTGAAGGCCAATCTAATCAGCTGATCAAATTGATCATGTGCTTCTCCATGAGTTCTCTTGCAGCATAATGTTTTCTAGGAGCACTCACCATCCCTATTCACCACTTTTCCACCTGGGACTGCAATTCCCAATATTCATTTCTCTTCTTTCTCTGGAATTTGGATTCAGAATCTGTACATCCCAAAAGGTAAATATAAAAGACTCTGCGGAAGGAAAGTATTATTTGTGTTATTGGAGAAAAGAACAAGGTTTGTAAATCCCAGAATGTGATGGGACTGACAGCTAATACTGACAGGCAGGATCTGTGGAAGAAGATTGCTGGAGGAACTTCAATGACCTGGATTCCCACATCAAAACTTTGAGGTTTAAGTAAACCTGTCCTGGACCTGACAGTCTCTGCTTCTGACAGCGGCGGACGTTGCTGATCTCCTCCAGCCTGTCGCAATGATTTTTTGTCTACATGCGTGCAGTCCGGTGGCAGCTACACAACATCTCTCAGTGAGGGCGTCCTGATGGTAGAATGTGATTGTACATTGAGCATCAAGACACATAACCGCTGTGAGCCAGCGTAGCAATGCAGGATAACAATACAGGAAAGAGAGCAGGTGGAAGAAAACATGAAGTGCTTAAAAAAGGGTCTTCATGGCAGGATCGCCAAGTGTCAATTAATTAAAAGATACACTTTATAGAGGTGACATTTATTTTTAAATAAAAAATTACATGTAAGTCTATCCACATTCATTACAGCCCCCCCTCCCCCTCAGTCTATAACAGTAGAGTCTCGTCTCAACCCCGCATGGGAGTGAGGTGAAACTTGTGAAACTCTGGATCTTTGAGTCTCGTCTCCCCTCACTCGCAGGGTGGCATCATGCCACCCCCGACATGATGCCACCCTGGTTGCCCATGCCTAAAACCACCAATGATTACAGGAATGTTTAATATAACACAAATTTGTTGTGTAGTGACCAGTTATTGGCACTAATTGTATGTTTAAATGCATTGTTATAGATGCCTGTATATTAATGGGGGTTTCCCTAGCCAAGGGTAGTGACAGGGCCTATTCAACTAATGTGTATATGTTTTACTGTGTATATACTTTGCCCTGAAAACTGCACTTATGTATCCACTGTATATATGTTTGTTTGGTGCTGTCCCTTTAAATGTTTTACACCTGCTGCCTATATGAGGTTGTGTACGTGTCCAGACGGCTGTCTCCTTTTTCCTACTCTCCACTCCTCACTAAGTGTATCAATTCTAATCTGCCCAACTACTGGCCTTAGGCCAACCCCTCTGGTGGTCTATAAATGTTAGCTCCTCAGGACTTTCTGGGCTTTTCTGATGCTGACTTGATACACTGCAGTTCCTCCAGAAGAGTGCCCAGACGCAGGATTCCTGTGTGAATTTAACACATGTTCCCAGTGTCATGGGTGAACCACGAGAGCAGTGGACCCACAGTGCCACCAAACAAGCATAAACCAGCAGCAGAGTCTAAGGAGCCCCTGGTATTCACCAGAATTTTGCTGCGGGAAGCCCCCAGGTTGCAGTCCCTAGCTACACTTACTTGACAGCGGCTGACTGGCAGCAGAATATGCAAAGTCGGCAGGCAGAGACAGAGTCAGACAGGGGGTAGTCAGGGCAGGTGGCAAACGGGATGGTCGAAGACGGTCCAGGGGTCGATAACAAAAGGCAATATCAGGAAGCAGAACCTGTGGATCAGAGACATAAAGAACTCTTTGTTCAGGCAACTCCCTGTTGCCTCAGACTTCCTTATATACACAGGTCAGGACAGCGTCGGATTCCATGGCCAATTGATCACTCACCCAATTGATTCCGGCGATCTCAGCGGGAATGGGAGCTGCAATCAATCAGCCACTTAAGAGGATCTGATTGCTGCATACCACCTTGTCCGAGTGATCGCGTCCAATTGATCGGGGGCTCAGAATTGGATCCGACAGAGAACCAACATGTTTAAAGGTAGACGTACATGGCCAGTTTTTGCGGCCAATCAGCCGCCGTGCATGCTTCCGCCAATCGCCCGCCGGTCGCTTGGCTAAAAATTGGGTGTGCCCACCTGGTGAGATCGACCAGAAATCTGCTATATGTTGGATCGCACTGTGATCTGACAGGCTGGTAAATTCCTGGCCGATCTTATTACTTTAAATGGGGATGGCAGCCCCTATTCAAAGTAATGGCCGGAACACAAAGGGCTTATTCCCACTTAGGCGATCAGTCGCTGGGCGGACGCGATTTCAATTGCACTCTGTGATTGTGGCTGTTCGCTTCCACTTTGTTGAATGAGCTTGTCCCCATTTCAACTTAAGGTTTCCGATTTTGCGCTTGCCTTTATATCTGGCTCCTTGTCTGTCAAAGAAACAGGTGCATAGAGGATAGTGCCCTTTTTAAATCTAAAAAAATTAACAGCTTTTAGGGTGGCGCCCTAAGCAATTGCTTTAACTGCCTATCAGTAAAAACGGCCCTGTCGAGCTGTGTATGGCTACCTTAAGACAGGGGTGTCCAAACTTTATGCAAAGATGACCAGGTTATGTGAAGTGAAATGTGTTAGGGGCCGACCACTTAGCCTGGCATCCTTTGAACCAATAACATTAAATGTAAACGATACCATGGGGCAGATCTCTCCCTTCACATACACTTGGCATTATTTTTGGAAAGCATCAGCCATTCATGGCCATAACACTAATAGACTGCCCCTAAGTATGCTGGAACCTGCAATTCTCCCAACTGTCCAGACACATTTTACCTAACCCCAGAATTCCTGACCCTTCCCCTATCTATGGAGAATCAGTAATGCTGCATCCTAATAGTAGGGATAATCTGCATGATGAAGCATCCATACACAGGCACAGCATGATGTAAACCCCTGACTGTTCCATTCACGATGGGGAGGTTCAAGTCTGACATAGCAGTTGTGGTTCTTAAGGGAGATGGGAATCCTTTTAATGCACTTGAAGTTTGCCCTTAAGCCATGTGCACAAAAAAGCACTAGTTGGGAAGTTTGGTGTCAGCCCTCCTCTAGTAGTGAAATGTTGTCACCCCAGAGTGGACCCCTTATCATCTTCTATACCCGTGTTTGTGTGGCTAGCCCTGTGCCCCTTGTCTAATTCCACTGGAGGTGGCCAGGCTCTGTAAGGTACCCAGCAGTAATAGGGACAACTGTTTGGAACTGTAGCTTCCCAAGTTTATTGCCCCATCCCTGCCATTGGGTGATGGTGAAAGCATGTAAATAACTCTCTAGTAAAGACTGTATGTAGCAATGAGACCCTTTGGTCCTGCTGAGAATGATGATGGGTCTGGGCAGCGGCAATGAAAGTTCTTTGAGACAAGTGTAGATGCTTTGAAACTTTATTTAACTCTGGCAAGTCTTCTTTAGGAGAGAGGGTGAGGGAGCAGGTATGGCTTGACCAAGTAGACACCAGACTGATAGCAGGACATC
Source organism: Ptychadena robeensis (assembly GCA_036250615.1). Lineage (NCBI taxonomy): Eukaryota > Metazoa > Chordata > Amphibia > Anura > Ptychadenidae > Ptychadena > Ptychadena robeensis. The sequence goes on along the minus strand of CM070037.1, from coordinate 112,630,174 downwards.
TCTCTTGAATACACTTCTCTGGATACACTTCTCTTGACCCTTGATTCTGACCTTAGCTGACCGCTTTGCCTCTCTTCCTAACCTTCCCCTGGTGGTTCCCACCTCAGGTAGACAGGTTAGCTTGACTCTAACTGGACGCTTTGTGCCTAGACTTCTCACCTTCCCCTGGCGGTTCCCGCTCCAGGTAGACAGGTCTCCAGAATCATTCCTCCAGCATGTCTCCAGTCACAGCTCTCAGAAGGCAGAAGGCTTGCTGGTCTTTGTAGTGCGTCCCACTTGACAGAAGGAGTTCAGCTCTTTGCTCAGGGCAGACTTAACAAAGTCTCTACCCTAGGGGTCGCAGAGGCCTCAGAAAGGTAGCTCTGGCCCACAGGAAACAGGAACACAGCAACACTTCAGACCAACAGGGCCCCAGGAGGGGGATATCCCTGGGTCCCACTGAACACTGAGCTAATAGAGCTGAACCCTTTTATACCCTTTGACAACCCCTAACATTCCAGAGGGATGACTAAGTTCCCTCCAAAATGTTGCAAAGTAGATGAGCAGGTGTTGTCGTTGTCTCTAGCTAAAAGGTCATCTCCAGGCAGAACAGACTTGATACATTTCCCGCCTAAATTCTGGAGGGAAAATGCACAAGCTGCACCTGAGAAACCCAAGTTAACCCTTACCTCTCTTAACTCTAGCTCCCATAGGGGGCTACATGTACATATCCCCCTATCTGCTCACTGGACCTTCCATTCTTGCACGTGAGCCATGTGGACTCGTGTGAGCATCGATTCTGGAGATAATCTCACAAGGCCAGGCCATTCGCTACAAGACCTCAAACACCTTCATGTTACTGTCCTCATCCCCACACTCTGTACCTACCTTGCTACCATAAGTGACTTTGTGAAAAATAAAATATATGTCAGGAGCCTTTGGGCTTGTGCTTGCTAGTCTTGATCGAGACCTAAAATACAGGATGAATTCATGACATATGTATGTACAGGATTAAGGATCGACCAACAACAGGAGGTGGGCATACTGCAAACTGTTTATAAAATGCAAAGACAAGAAGTTGGGGAATGGACCGTAGCCCAAACTCAGGGGAATGGTCCAAAAGAAAAGGGGTTGAGTTGAGTAATAAACCAGAACAGTTCAGCCGGTCCCTTTCAAGAGAAACCGATACTTGGACGCCACTGGAGAGTGAAGTCTGCTGGGCTAATCCACAGGAGGACGAGGCACAAGGTAACGCCACCAGTCTGCAGTCTATGGGTCATGCCACCCCACTTGAATTAGGTATATAGGATGACACTGTCCGCAAGCCACTGGGTTTTGTAATAGGAACACATGCTATCCAGTCCACTAGCTGCTCGCACACTAGCCAAGTTGCTTTGTCTCATCAGCATACCTGTCAACCTTCCTGTTTTGGCCGGGAAAGTCACGGATTTCTAAGTGGCTTTCCCGACCAAATCCTGTCTCTGAAAAATCACAGATTTTTCCCGTATTCAAGAAATCTGTCAGAGCATTGCGCTTAAGTCATCATTGCTTGAGAGACTGCAACCTCTTCACTGCCCTGACACTGGAAGTGACGTCAGTGGAGTCACTTTCGGTATTTAAAATAAGGAACTGTGCGTTCCCCATACTGGAAGTGACGTTACATACGTGCAAATGCAAATGTTGATAGGTCTGCTCATCAGTGCTTGCTCCTCTGCACCGCCCCTCCCTTTCCTGGGCCTCAGCTTTATCCCCTTCTGGCCACAGAGCCTCATGGGACATAGAATTAATGGGGACAGCACCTGGCCTAGTTTGTGTGATAACACTACATGTATGTAACCAAAACTTTTCTATGTAATGTGTGAACTGTAACCGGTAACACAACTTTTAGTCTTTTGTTTGAATAAAAATGAAAAACTTGAAACACTTAGCCCCAGGATCCACTGCCCGTTAAACCCCTGCATTAAAAGCAGGGGTTTCAACGTAGTGCTCGAGCCGGCCACTACCGGCAATGGGGCTATGACAGGGCTGGCTCCACAGCCCATCAGAGCCCCGGATCCCCTGGCCCTGCCTCTGTCAGGCTATTATAGGCGCAGCCTATCTGCGTCCATAGTAACATGACGGAGGCATTGGCGGATGCCGACGCATAGTGGAGCCTGGGCATAACTTTTACATGTATACAAAATGCCTTAAATGTCCCCTCTGTCCCACTCAAGGTGGGAGGTAAAATTGATTGAAGGTGGAGGTTCCACATATTCTGGTTGACAACTGGGATGTGGCATAGACTTAATATGGTAGAAATCACTTCTTTATGAATGCATGCTCATTCACATACTTTACATCTTACAATGCAGGGCATGGAATACAGAACCAGGTATGCTTCTTTAACCTCCCTAGCGCACCGCCCATACAGAGTACACTGCCTGTCATTTACGGCATCTCGCCAGAGCTCTACACGCAGCTGTTGTCATTACTAACAACAGCTGCGTGAGAGAGAAAGCCGGCGCTCCTCCATTAACATGGAGGTCTCCCCCCCCCCCCCCCCCCCCCCCCCCCCCCCCCCCCCCCCCCCCGCCCCCTTCCACGTCACCGTGACACAATCGGGGCGGTGCCGCCAACCCAGAAATGCTGCAGTGATGTAGACAATCGCTGCAGCTTTCCGGGAAGGCATATGGTCTCACCGCCGCCGGCTTCCCGTGCGGTTGAGAGGACCCTGTTCACCGAATGAACAGGGTTCGTCTCAACCGCTAGGGAGGTTAAAAGGTCAATTACCAAAGATGCACTTACATTGCTTTTTAGCTATTTGCCCCCACAAACGCATCACAAGATACTGAAAAACTCAACTTGGGTACATATTGATTATACCCTGTTTCCCCTATGATAAGCCATCCCCATCAAATAAGCCACCCCCCGATACCTGCCCCTGCCCGAATCCCCCATTCGGGTAGTACAATGGGTAACTGTGTGCCTCCATCAGGGCTGGCTGCAGTGCAGGAAGGACAAGCAAACTGCTGATCCCTGCCGTAACAGAGTCTGTTACCCGGCCGTACCGGTAGAACCCAAACAAATGAGTCAGTGAAGGGGACAATGATTGGCACAGAGTGATCAAAGGGGACAATGATTGGCACAGAGTGATCAAAGGGGACAATGAATGGCACAGAGTGATCAGAAGGGGACAATAATTGGCACAGAGTGGTCAAAGGGGACAATGAATGGCACAGAGTGATCAGAAGGGGACAATGAATGGCACAGAGTGATCAGAAGAGGACAATGAATGGCACAGAGTGGTCAGAAGAGGACAATGAATGGCACAGACTGATCAAAAGGGACAATGAATGGCACAGAGTGTTCAGAAGGGGACAGTGAATGGCACAGAGTGATCAGAATAAGATGTCCCCCTGAAAATAAGTCCTAGGGCATATTTTGGCATTTAAAAAAATATAAGACCGTGCCTTATCATCGGGAAAACCCAGTAGCAAGACGATCCATCATGAGTGAATGGTTGTCAGTTGATCCCTCTTCTATGTCACAAATATTTGCCCAATTACAGGGCACTATGCTCAAAGAACTAGATATTCACCCGCAATACCCTCAAAACAGCATTAACTTCCTTATAATGGCAACCTTTCCTAACCTTCCAAGGAATCCAGGGGAACAACCTCTAGCCCTATGTATCTATACCAAATTGAGGGAGCCCCCCAATACAGTTTGTTACCGGTCCCATAGATATGTGGCAATAGTGATGAGCGACTAGGCAATATTCGAACTCGCGTAATTTCGCGAATATCCGCCATAATATTCGATTCCATATTCGTAATCTCGAATATCCGCACTTACGACATGAATTGCGATCTAACATGTGCAATGCATGCAAGTCAATGGAGAATGGCGAAATCCAAAATTGCGATTATCCGAGAAAGCGCAATGCGACCAAATATGCGCAATACATTAAAGTCAATAGAGAATGGTGGAATCCGAAATTGCGATTATCCGAGAAAGCGCAATGCGACCAAATATGCGCAATGCATGCAAGTCAATGGAGCTCGGATATTCGACTGGGAGAATATCCGTCATTTCCGTTTAAAAAAATCGCATTGCGATTATATAATCGCGATCCCATTCATTGCAATGGATCACGATTATAAAATTGCGATTATAAAAGCGCAATAAATCGCGACAAATCGCGATCGCGTCGGATATCCGATGATATATTCGCGAAATAGCGATATTCGAGCTAAATATTCGGAAATCGAATATTCGAGCTCAACACTATGTGGCAATGCACTTGTTGACAGAAGTTAAAGATTTGTTGTAGCTACTAGCATTAGCATAAGGTTTAATATGCATGTACCATACCATACAAGATATGCTCTCATGTACAACCAATATGCACGAGCAGTTTACTATGTAACCCATTTACTCACAACTTTCTAATTCAATTTACTTTTTGTTAATGATTTTGTTATGTCCAAAAAATCTAATAAAAATTATTTACAAAGGTCACAAAGGTCTGTGAAGGGTTACCCAACATCAAGTCAGCTCACCAGTAAGTATTTATTCTACACATATATAGAGTTCCTGCACACAGTTAGAGTCAAAATGTCTTTATTCAAAGTATCGACAAGTACATATGTTCAGCGACCTGGGAGTATAGATTCAATACATAGTTTTCCTATACAAGTATGTTTTAAACTTTAAATTAAAGCGGACCTACCACCTGGAAGGTCACTCAGCATTTTCAGCTGCAATTTCCTTTCAGCTGCAGAGATCCTTAATTGTAAAAAATTTTTTTATTCTGACAGCTGGAGGGAAGTTGGTTACAAGGTCTCCCCTCCCACTGCATTACGTCGCACCTAGGCAGCCGAAGTGGTGTCTGGGGCATCTCTCCCAGGCAGGAAATCGTCAGCAGCTGATCCCCCTCTTCACCCCCCCCCC
>CM070037.1:112586249-112596655 GCA_036250615.1 Ptychadena robeensis | reverse complement strand
CTAGGGAGGTTAAAGAAATGTGTGTTGTCACGCCGACATCTAGTGGCAGAATGTGAAATTGCAAGTGGAAGTAATACATTTTGAAAATCGGTGCAATTAACATATTGCAATGCATGTTTTTCTCCCCAGAATCTTGAATATTCAAGATTATAAAGCTATAGCGCTATATTAAAGATTTTTGCGAATTCTCAAAGTGCCAATATTCGCAATAAAAATTCAAGATTCAGATATTTGCGATCAACACTTTGTCCCATATGACAGACACACGGAGTGATGTAATGCGCCCGTAAAAAAACAATGGGTGCGTTATACGACGTAAACAAAATGCGTCCAATTAGTTTTTGTTTTATTATTTGATTTAAATGAATACAGCTAAACACAACAATACAGCGCCATGGATACATAACGCGGACATGTCCGTAACGCCTGCTCTTGGATAAGAAGGGAGGTTGCACACCATAGGATAATACTGACAAGAGCCTGCCAATTTGACCAACAAGGTGTCATGGAAACTGTTTATAAGAATCAGATGAAGGTACACATGTGACGTGCTTACGCGTTCTGCGGTAAAATATCCCGCTAAGGGGTTCACTGACTTTCCTTGCTGCCTGCAGGTGTTTTTGAAAGGCCTACCCTTTGCTGTAGATTTATTACAGCTCGTAAAAAACAAATCCTACTTTTCTTTCCTCCGCGGCGGCAAATAAAATAGGAAATTGATTTGGGGCATCATCCCATGAGACAAATTAGATATAAGTTAAAAAGAACACCAAAGCAGCCCGCTATTCTCTGCAGTTGCTAGGCAACCGGCTATTACTCGGCAATACTTAATAAACTAGACGCGGCGGAGAGCTTATAAAATGCTTCATATGTTTACCGAGCGCTTGTTTTGTTATTTTTTCGGGGGGGTTTTTTTGGAGGGGAAAGGAGTTGCTTTGCTGCATTTCATTATTGAAAAGACAATGTATAAATCAACCCCCCACCTTGTGTATAACCTGTAATATGCAGATTTGTTGGTAGTTACCTCTGATGGATTTCATGTAGAACATGATTAAGCTTTCAGCATAGGAAAATGTTCATTAAAAAATGGAGTTTAGATGAAGGAATGTAGTATTTGATCTTGCAGAATCTTCTGCATACATTGAGTGAAATAAGTATTTGACCCCTGTTGATTTCATTTGTTTGTCCACTGACAAAGAAATGGGTGATCTATAATTGTTATGGGAGGTTTATTTTAGCTGTGAGAGACAGATTTACAATAAAAAAAACTCACAAACCCAGTGCACAAAAGTCCAATATCGATATTTAATATATATAACGTTTTGTTCAAACTATACCTTTAGAAGCTTGTTTGATTGGTTGTTACTTTAGGCTAAGGCAGTGGTTCCCAAACTGGGGGATGGGCCTCCCAAGGGGGGGGGGGAGGTATTTCAGAGGGGGCGCTGGCCCTCATTCTTAACCTGTGTTTGAATGGGGAGGGGGGCTCAATAATGTTTCCAAATAAAAAAAGGGGGGCCCTGCAAGGAAAGTTTGGGAACCACTGGGCTAAGGGCTTGTTCCCACTGGTGAGGCTGGCAATCGGGCCGCCGCGAGTGGCCAGCTCCTGAACAAAGTGCACGAGTAGTCGCGCCGCCGCAGCTAAAATACATCGCAATACAGCCGCTAGTAGCTGGCCTGCGGCTTACAGCCGAAAACGCCGGTTTCCACGTCTCATATCGGGCCCGTGCACCCACTGAAACGAATGGAAGCGGCCAGCCTGACCAGTGGGAACAAGCCCTAAGGCTCCACTGGACTGGCAGAAAGCATGTGTTTTTTTTGTCTGCATCAGTTGCGGTTTACCCGCGTTTTTTTGCTTTTTTTTTGACGGTCTAAAACCTGTGGCAAAACTGTGCCCGATCCGGGCACACATTTGAGCTACAGATTTCTGCGCAGTGCAGTGCGGCCACAGAAATAACGCATATTTTTTCAAGCTCTCGCACTGCAATTAATCTGCAACAGTAGAAGCAGGCTCATTGGGGCTCATGCAAGCAGCTCAGCTAAAAAAAAACGCCGCCATCTGCTCCCAAAACGTTCAAGTGGAGCCTTAGCCATACACTGGGGAAGCAGACACTGCACTTGGTGCTTTCTGTTAAGAAAATGTCAGTTCATTTTGGAATATTTATGGTTAATGATTACTACTATCCTGATAGCCATCCAGCTCTCTTACTGTTGCCATGGCAATACAGGAAGGATGGTCATGGGGAAGCAAAGAAGTCAGAGAAAAGTCAGAACTTCTGATCTGCATATTTATTTCATTCATATATATTTCATATATCTTAGAATGTGCTGAAGCCTTTAGGTCCGCATAATAAGACAAGTAGAATGTGACAACGATAGCCAAGGATAGTCGGCCATTACTGGTTTTCTTTACTGAGACTGATACAAATCCTAATGCAAAGTGCAGCCATTTGAAACAAGTTTGGAGTCCTATATTTAATTCAGGTTTCCTGTAAGATTCCTTTATAAACATAAATTTACCTTTTTAAATATTTTTTTTATGAATCTTAACCCATTTTGTGAACACACTGACTACCTTATGGAGAGACATATTTTGCAATCTAGCACTAACAACTTACCCATGAGCAGCTTTTTACACATGGAAGGAGGGAGGAATCTGTGTCACATAATGTATTTAGTTCAATGCAAAATGTTAATAAAAATACACATCCACATAACATCAACTCAAAAGCTCTACCCAAGAACTCTATCCAAATAGTAATGCACCAGAGGCGGCCAACCTCAGGGAACTTAACATGACCGGATGCCAACCTTTGGAATGTTACATGAAGGATAAGGTTAAAAAAATACTTTATTACATTATTATTATTATTACATACAATAAAAAAGTACTTGATCACATAATAGTCTAGGCAATAGTCCACCTTGCGTTCTCACTCTAAAGGTACCAGTATAAAAAAAAATGAAGGTGGGGAAGATGGTTGGGATTGTATCAGGACCTGGTCCCGTTTTTCACTCATGACTTTTCTTGGTGTCCCCGGGCCCCCCTCAATGCGTTTCAGCCCCTGTTGGTCAACCTCCTCAAAAAGGGGGTAGTGACCCACTTGTAAATGATGGGGTGGACACAGTGATTCAAAGACCGATGTTACAGATGGTAGTCCGATGGATATTTATCTAGACATGAACATTGTATAAATAATAAATAATAGTTTATTATTATTAGTATAAATAATAGTTTCATAATGTTTCCCATGCGTAACATGGGATTTAAATGAATACAGTGGGTTCCATGAGAGGTCACCCCTACCGTGAAAGTTCTATTCGCTCATGGGTGGTGAAGTGCAGTCTGCGTTTGTGAATATATAATATAAGTCCCCCATATTAATAGCTGGGTGGGTTGAGGCAATTTTGTGTATTTACATTAACATTCAGCATTGCAATAAAAACAAATATGTGATGCAATTATCTCTCCTACCATATGTAAATAGTTGCTCATGAATAAGTTGTTAGTGCCAGATCGTAAGATGTGTCTCTCCATAAGTTGGTCAGTGGGTTCAGAGAATGGATACTGCTAGTGTATGGCTGTGTCTATGGCTTTCTTTATTTGTTCTTTACAAAGCTATGGGATGAGTCCAGTGCATCTTATAGTGCAATAAATACAGTATAGGCCGAGTTCACTTTAGATGAGATGATAAAATAAGTATTATCAATAAAGTCTTGTGTTCATAGACGAGTAAAATAAATAAGTAAAAGGGCAGGGGTGGAGATGGACTCCCGATGTCTATGCGATTGGCTTCTTGGGTACGCTCTATAGTGATGGAAAGAAGTATTTGATCCCCTGCTGGATTTGTATGGTTGTACATGTACTGTGTTGAGTGGGCACTACAAGATTCTAGTCCAACATTGTGTAGTGTGTATCACCTTCCCGGAGATAGGGATCTTCCACTGACATATAGGCTGGAAGGAGGAACCAATGAAAATAGAGGAGCCTAGGTACTCATACCCTTGAGATGCAGAGTTTTTAGAGTCTGCTTTTATTTTATTTTTTAAGTGAAACAATTAATTCAACATTAGCAAGTAATCTAATATTTTACTGGTCTGATTTTTTTTTTGTTTTGAACACAGAGGAACTAAAGTTTGTTTTGTGTGAATGGGTTGTTGCCATATAGTGAAAGTATGTAGAGAATTTCAGACAGTGCTTCCATTCACTGCCTTATCCTCAACTCTCACCATATCCTTCATATCCATAGCACCAACATATTACGCAGCGCTGTCCCTTAACTAAGGTCCTGTAAAATCCTGTAGAGAAGTTTCAACTTGACATTTTGACTTGATTTTTAACTTAATTTATGCAAAAACTATTTGTGTTAGAGCAATACATTTTTTTGTAGTGGGGTGGAGTGGAGTGCTACCCCACCGTCATGCCAGCTCAGAGGTGAGCCAAAGTTTTATTTTATATATATTGTGGGGGTTCAGCTCAAACGGTGCTCCCAAAACAGCAATCCATAAGATTGGTATCCTCTTTAGGGCTCCCACCCGTGTTTATTATTTGCTCAAACAGTCCAAACATAACTTACCCTCACAAGGGTTAATGGCAATTCAAACAAAAAGTCCTGTAAAAATGCAGAGCCACCTGGCTACGCACCAATCAACATAAATTATCCTTGGCTGTCACTCCCTGTGAGCCCCCCTGTATCAGAAGCCCCCCGTAACCACAGGCCTGGGCCCCACACTCCTTGTGTGCCCCTTGTCTCCACTCTATCAGAAGCCCTGACTAAGTGGTCTCCTTTGAGACACACCCAGCCACCTCCCTGATTTCCATTAGGTGTAATTCCTGGATGAAATGGGAAGGCCCACCCAGTTCCTTCCCTCCCATCCCAGAATCCAGAATCCTACAACAAAAACTAAACAAAACTGCACAACAACCTATTGTTGCTGTCCAACATCTTCCAAGATACACCTGATGGGTCCATTTACACCATGACAGACGAACAGTCTGTTATAATATATATATATATATATATATATATATATATATTATTACATCCGCTTTAGGATGTACATTGTGTTACATGTGCCCCAACTTCACAGTCTGATTTTCAAGCCTCAAATTTGCAGTTCCTCTGTAAATTGCTGTTTAGAGCTGTATAGTTAGAGAGAAGAGGGGGGGTAAATGAATTTCTTTCAAAATCATCCTTTAAAAAGAAACCAAGCCAGGCCAAGTAAGCCAAGAACAGCAGATAGAATAGAGCCATTGATTTCCGGAGAATAGAGTGGGGCCAGTCAATTGTGTTAAACAGAGAAAATCTATCATGGAATAAAGAAGCGGAACATTTTGCCTTTTGATCTAGACAGAAGGTCACTCGTCATATCCACGCAGGCTTCTCAATGACCAGTTAGGAAGTAATAGCAGAGTATAAGTCCATTGTAATGGGAATGTTCTAGGGGTGAGCAGATATTTAAAGGACTACTGAACCGACAAAGACTTCCAAGAAACATTACCAGTTTGATTGTTCAACCTTGAAATGTTGCGTTTCCAGTCACATTGTGGGTGTCCAGTCACATTGATGGGTGTTAAGTCATACTTGTCAAGTTTTCCCTTTCCAAATAAAAGGGAAAACTTAGTGGAAGTGACGTCACGGGGGCCATGAAAGTCACTACATTCGCATTCCAAAAGCTGTAATTGATGTTCCGTCACATCATACAGACAAGCCTCCCCCTTATAACTTCCCACCCTGCTTATGTTTTGGATAGGCAGGTAGGGTAATGCCCCCCCCCCTTGTAACTTCCCACCCTGCATATGCTTTGGATAGGTAGGGAGGGTAATGACCCCCTTATAACTTCCTACCCTGCATATGCTTTGAATAGACAGGGAGGGTAATCCCCCCCCCCCTTTTATAACTTCCCACCCTGCATATACTTTGGACAAGTGGGGAGGGTAATGCCTTTTCCCATTAAACCTCCTAGCCCCCACTTTCTTCTCTTTCTCACCATACTCCCGGATTAGTATTCCCATGGCTCAGTTTCAGAGTTTACAGGGGAAAATACTGATGTGGGTGGGAAAAATGGCAGTTTCCAGGTGAAAATGGAATACTTAACAGGTATGGATTAGGTTCAGCAGGCATTTCATTCAAATAAATAGGCTGCCTAAAGGAAGCCATTAGAGATAGTCGAATTTTTCAACTAGCTGACTTTGTTGATTGCAAAGCCCCTGAAGATGGCATCATCACCAAAATTACTGGAGGTGTAGAGAAGGGTTGTGGGAACATTAAAAAAAAAGTTTTGCTGTAGCACATGTAGATTTTGCATAAATTAAGTTCAAAATCACAGGCAAAATTCCAATTTTCAAAAAGAAGTTTGACCGTCTCTAGTAGCCATACAGGAGACGATACTGCTTTGAGAGATGAGGGATCTACTTCAGCGGAATGATGTCATCCCGCTGCAGCCAGCCTCTCAGCTGATCAGCGGGCACCCTTTGTGTGCCGGCCATTTCTTTGAATGGGACTTCAAAGAAATGGGTTTGGCCAGGAATTTACCGGCATTCTGCAGATTCCTGGTCTATCTCACCAGGTGGAGGCCACCCGATCTTTGGCCGAGCACGGGAGCGCGCACGGCGGTTGGTCGGCCCGAAAATCCGGTTCAAATCAGGCCGTGTATGACTACCTTTATAGCAATGAACAGCCGTGCCATGCAATAAATGGTAAATAGTACTCTGCAATCTGACATTCCTGCAACATATACTTGCATTCCTGTGACTCCATGAAATTTACCACAACAGTTGTATTTCTTTATCTGCCTGTTCTGTATAGCTGCCATTGGCTGCCAGAGGGTTATTTAACATACATAATGGTAGGTATGTCATATAATTAACTTTAAAGCTTGGGTAAATAACCCTTAATACTTAATGGGAAGTTGAAGCCATTTTTATTCAGCAGCACACTTCTACGCAGGACTGCATCATATTTCCTGTGTTATAGGGCCTTCTTTTACTATTATAATGTGAGCACATAATACTATAATGGGTAAAAGAGACAAGTCCAAGTCTGAACCAATGACCCCATAGACTGAAGTTCAGGACTATTAGAGACCATTAAGGAAATGCACAGTTAAGGGAACAGACAGCTCATCCATTACAGCAATGCCCGTGGCAATGTCTTTATAGTCCGTTATTCTAAAACTGTTCTATCTTCCTCATAAAGGATATAAAAAAAGAATGTGAGAGAGGAATAGAGAGAAGTTCCTCACATGTAGCTTCTCCTCTAAGTCTATTGGGGGACATAGGGACTTTAAAGGCCAGATATAAATATAAAAAATTTTTTATTATAACCAATTAAACATTATTAGTTGAAAAGTAATCCCCAGTACATTTCCAACATGATATTACATTCCATCATATACTGCATTGTGTATACAGAAAACCATAGTACAGATATTTTTCAATATACGCTAACTTAATCAGTATCATATCATTGATATTAAACACTATTCAATATTAAATCTGACGCGTTTCACAATGCTTGGCTTCACTTTCGCAAGTCAGAAATCAGTGCAAAAAGTGTCCAAAGTATGATATGGAGTAAATGAACAAATAAAAGTCATCACATTAGGAGTCCCGTGAGAAAGGGATGGTTTTGTGGATCCCAGTATTACATATTAGTCCACATTTTTGGTTAATCAACTGTACTTGAGATGATCTGTAGTTTCTTTGGATTTTGCAGGGTGTTTTATCCATATACAGTCGTGCACATAACTTTTTTAGTGAGGTACTAAAATGATATTTAGTGGTGTTGAGCTAGAATATATACGAATTGCAAATGTATTCAACAAAAAAACGTCAAAAATTTTTGAATATTCAAGATATATGCAGAGAGAAGGAGGTGAACTTTTTCTGCTGGCTGGATCAGGAGCAGAAAGATCCAGCCAGTGGTAGAATTCTTTGACGAGAGACCACAGAGAGTCCGGCTTAAACTGGAAGTCAGTGACGTCACGTCCGGATAGACAAACTGGAAACAGTGTGTTCCAGGTACCGGAAGTTATGTCATTATTATGACGTTCCGGTTTTTACGATTCAAATTCCCCGCGAACAGGCGGGGAATTTTAATCTTCCCGCAAACAGGCGAACATCGGACTTTTTCAAAAGTACGATTCGCCTGTTTGCGGACGGACCTGACCGAAGTTCGGCCATCACTACTCCCCACTGTCAGTTATCTTCTTCCCCTGAGGCATACCTGTCAACCTTCCCATTTTGTCCAGGAAAGTCATGTTTTTTATGTGACTTACTTTCAAGAAATCACAGACTTTTCCCGGATTCTTGAAATTACGCTAATTTATCAGGGAGGGGGCGTTACTCTCCCTGCTAATGTCCCTCCGCGCACATTATCAGCACAAGCAGAGTGGGACATTAGCAGGAAGAGTAACCCCCTCTCCCTGTTAAACAGCTCAGGTAAGATCGGTACAGGAAGTGATGTCAGTGACTTCACTTCCTGTACTTGGAACGTGGAAGAACCATAGTCCGCCATGATGCATGTCATTGTACGATTGGTGTGTTTCAAAAATGGAGTTATATTTCAAATAAAGTTTGAGGGCCATTTCACACTAGACGTGCTGCGGCTATGATGCATTTTGTTTACCGTAATGGACATGCTAGCAGTAATGCTACCACTTCTGTTACCTTTAATAAAACCCTGTGTTTGTGCATTGTGCTGGCCCTCATTCTGAACCTGTGTAGTTTAAATGGTGGGGGGAGGGGGGTCGGTAATGTTCCTATATAGAAAAGGGGGCCTACAGGGAAAGTTTGGGAACCACTGCCATAGGCATTAATTTTTTTAAAGTTAAAATTTTCCAAATATTATAAAATATATTTACAGTGCGGGCCTGATCCCCGGCTAATGTGAAATGCCTCTTATGGTTGTTGAAGGTCGATCATCATACGGTATTTGTGGTATCTGTTCTCTAATTTTTGTTTTTGCCAGAAAGAGGTTTTTGCTCTATTGTCCCATTCTTTTTTTTTTTTTTTTTTTACAATAATAAGATTACGTGTCCTAAACTTTTCCCATCCACTAAGTAATGCTATTGATTGGAATAACTGTTCTCTTTGTTCCTTGTTGTACTGTTTTGGGATGTTATAGTGGTTGCCATTACCAGTCTGTTAGTCATGTCCCAAAGCTGCCTTGTATAAAGATGTCACTGGGGAATTAGGAAAATGATGTCACATAATGTGTAGGGCCATTGTTCTCCCCAAATCATAATAAACTGGATGGAACTGAAGTGCCTTCGGACATACATTGTCCGGTTCCAAGAATCTTGTTTTGAATAACTCCTCCCTAAACTGTATAGGCAAACAAACCAGGGTATTATCATTGCCCTGGAATGATTGAAGTGGGATATGGCCTCCATGGGTCGATCGACAGAAATGATGGCAAGTCTCTAAAAACGTCCTTCGAATCACAATGAATAGTGTTGAATATATTGGACGAATATCGGCTATTCTAGAATTTGCTATTTCTGCCAATATGACGGCCGATATTCACAATGTTGAAAATTTGGGATATTATGCATTGGAAAGCTTATGGCCATCCATTGCAATTTTATATTTTAAATACCACATGTGACCATTCCTTTTGAAGGTTATCGCGATTATAATAGTATATTTTCGCATATTTATGGGCATACACTCGAATTGCAAATATCGAATCAAATATTAGTAGAATTATTCACGAAATATCACGAATACGAATATTGCCTATGGCACTCATCACTAACGATCAATCGACCAAAATTTTCAGTCATGTCCGATCCCTGCATGATTGATTTTTTGTGTGATTTCTCGTCATTTTGATCGATCACCTTATGCATGCATAGATTTGTGAACGATTGATCGCGGTGATCTCTCAAAAATTGCATGAAAAATCAAGACGTCTATGGCCAGCTTTATACAGTGCCGGCGCTATGGATGGGCCATGGGGGGCCAGGCCTGCCCAGTCGGGTTGGCGTGCCCACTCGATTGGGGCCGCCTGGCAATGAGGGAGCCTGTCGGGGCCATGAGTGTGCTCCCCTTATTGGCCGTTTGTGCCCGCTAAGCCTGGCTTTATATATAAGGATTAGTGTTGAGCGAGAAGATATATTCAACGAATATCTGACATTCGAGAATTCGCAATATTTTGCAAAGAATATTCACAATGGCAGATATCATATTATGCTTCAACATTGTTTACCGGCATACATCGCGCATATTTCTGCGAATTGCGAAATGATACGCACAATATGCACAGTGGCTAAAGCCCCCCCCCCCCATACACCTTAAGATAGATTCATACAATTTCCATTAGATCTACCAACAACTGTGTAGTATGGTGGCCTCCCTGATATAATACATAGTGATTGGAAGGTATATATCACTGCTATGTAGTGCT
>CM070037.1:112525838-112550527 GCA_036250615.1 Ptychadena robeensis | reverse complement strand
GCACTACATAGCAGTGATATTTACCTTCCAATCACTATGTATTCTATCAGGGAGGTCACTCTACTACATAGTTGTTGGTAGAGCTAAAGGAAATTGTACATAGTGATAGTAAAGGTGTATGGGGGGGCTTTAAATATATTGCAATAAGTTTATAACTGTATATATATGTTGACATCAACTTATTTCAGGCATATGTAGGAGTCTAGGCAATGGTACCTGGAAAGAGTTCTGTTAGCAAGCTATATTATGGAAGCATAAAGCCATGGAAAAGGAAAAAAGTTATTTCCTCATAGATAGAGATGGCTGCAGTGTTCACATTGGCAGACAAAAAATAAACAAAAACTTAATTATTTTAATAAGATGCAAAATGAGAAATAGTGAGGGTATAAGATTGCAATGCTTATTTTTTTATTGTTTCCCTTTGCTCTCAACAGACATTCTGCCTTTGATTCTAACTCCTGAGGGTAGAACATACGCAGCAGTGTGGGGGAAAAATGTGTCTTTACACTGTGAGAATTTTGCATACCCCCTTCCTGATGTTACCTGGTAAGTGACTTCACATCTATGATTATCTATTTTAAATAAATACAGTGTGGGAACCAAAGCACTGATCATCACCATAATAAAACGGAGTACCCTTTTGGTAATAAAAAATTCTATAACATGACACACCACTAAATAGTCATTACCCCCTGCCTATTCTGAGTTAACTCGGGGTGAATTTCTCAGCTAATTAAACTTATTCCGAGTAAACTACAAGCAAACTCACCTGTCCGCCGATGCTTCCGCTCCGATGGGGGGGATAGGCAGCGCCATTGACCACCATGTTATGGTGGGGGCATCACTTTTTTTTAGAGCACACCTCCGCCATGGATATGTTCCAGGGCTCCTGGAGGGCAGGAAATTGAGGTGGCGCCCAGGAGGTTAACAACTGAATGCTTCCTCTTTATAAATACAGTGTATATAAAAAGTGTACACACTTTATAAATAAAAAAAAAAAAAAAAAATTTGCAATATAAAAAACTAGACCACAATAAATTATTCCAATACTAAATATTTTCTTTATATGAATTGTGCAATTTATAGGTCATATTAAAGGGTACAACCCATTAATATGACCTATAACTTGCACAATTCATATAAAGAAAATATTTAGGGGAACAGATTTATAAAACATCTAATAAGATAATTGCATAATCGTTACCCCCCCCCCCCCCCCCCCCCCCCCCCCCCCCCCCCCCGTTATGATTTGCCTTTCCCTATTAGCTCGTCATAGACGTATGGACAAACTTGGCAGATGACGATGAGTCAACCATTTTACTTGTTACTAAAGCTGGGCACAGACGGTTAGATGGACCGCCGTGCGCAGAGCAAATCTAACGTGCCCACTATAAATCACCCTGTAAATCAATCAGCCAAAGAATGGACATGACTGTATTTTTTGGGTTGATCTCGTTACTTTTGATTACTTTGGTCGCCATCCAAAGTAAATGCAGACACACAAAGGGTGACGTCATCACGCAAGGTCAATCTGCCAAGAAATCCGCCGCAAAATGAAAATTCTATGCCCAGCTTCTATGCCCACGGCTCCACTGTGCATTAAACCCCTGCGTTTGACATACGTCAAATGCAGAGATGTTGACGCATATATTGAACCTCAATGGATGTGTCTACACATCTGTTGGTGTGATCTGTCAGCTTGCGTTGCGTTAAAATCCCCCATAGAAAATGAATTGAGTCTGCTGAAACGCAAGGGTATGCGTTGATCAATCCAAACAAACACAAAAACATGGATACATCACAAACGCTTCCCTTAACAAATCCATGACGCATCCCTAACGGAATCCTAATGGAAACGTTTTTTTAATATAAAATAAAAAATACTAGTACTTCTTCCAGTGCCTGAATAAAGTATAAAAGGAACAGTTTCCCCAGAAGTCCATTATCTTCCAGGACCGGCCTTACTGCTCAGCAATATTGGTGTAGAGTTTATGTCTGGCAGTCATTAACAACATAACATAGACATTTTTCTTTATAAACCAGGTACCACGGAAAAAGACTAGTGCGTCCCATAACTGGTCGCTACACAATCGATGAGAATGGAACCCTTCATATCCAGCAAGCAGAAGCACAGGATGCCGGCTCATACATCTGTGAAGTGTCAAACTCAAAGGGGAACGCCTCCATCATGGCCAACGTAGTACTTCGAGGTACTGGTCTGGTGAATAGAGATTCAATGTCTGTAGCACATTGCATTGCGTAATACACTAAATATCTCCCAATGTTTCCCTCTCAGAACCTACAAGAGGATATGTGTCTCCTGAGCATCCATGGGTAAAGAGAGGCCACAGTATAACCCTGACCTGTCATATTCATTGTGATCCCCACCTCCTTCCTTCTCGGACAATTACATGGCAGAAGGACAAACAGGAGCTAACAGAGGACAACAAAAGGTATTTCCATCCAGTCCCATGTTACTTTATAATACTGCTCAATGTTCTAGACGTTTTCCAGACGTTTTTTAGTTGGCCTCCACCATATTGATCATAACCAATGCATACCATGTTTTTTGCTCTTTAAGACGCAAATATTTCAGCAATTGCATGGTGCAGCCCTGCACACTTTGCTATAACATACTGTATATTAACTGTACGAGTCTTGAATGAGTTTTAAGCTGGCCATACTAGAGATTTAGCGTTCTCTTGCCAAGTAATTGATCGCCGTACTTGTTCACGGTGATTGGGAATCGAACTCTGCCCACCTGGAGCAATCAATCACACTAAAATAAAATGTCGATCTAACAGGGATCTAACATGTTGGCAAATCCCTGTTCGATCGTTCGATCACTGAGGGTCCACCATCCAAAATATCGGCCAGGGATCGATTGCCAGAGGTGGTGCGCATCTACTCGATGAACAATCACACGGAAATCGACCCATGTATTGGGTGTCATGCAGGACCATTTGCCCACATGGGGAAGCTCTTAAAAAAGAAAGTTGAAGAAAAGAAAAATGTAAGAAACTTCAATGTCAAATGGCCCTGCATGGCCCGCATATACACACTTGGGTCATTGACCCAGTAGGGCTTTTTTGGATATTTTCAATGGGGATTGGCCCAATGATAGACACCCTGGAGAAACAACCATTAGATTATACTTTGGTCTTATGGTATTATCACTATCATGCTGGAGGTGATATGAAGGTATTGCTCTAGCTCATATAGTTTTTGCATTAACCTCCTTGGTGCTCTGTCCGAGTTATCTAGGGCAGTGTTTTTCAACTTCAACTAGTGTGCCGCGGGATGTTGCATGGTGTGCCGTGGGTTTTTGACCCCACCCTCAGCCCTCCTATCTAGCTGCCTCTTATAGTATAAGTCTTATACTATAAGAGGCAGCTAGATAGGAGGGTAAGCAACCGCATCCTCACAGAGCCGGTCCGTGTATAACACGGATCGGCTGTGTAAGTCTTATACTATAAGACTTATACAGCCGATCCGTGCTTAGCAACACGCGTCCCCACAGAGCAGGGGCGGTGTTTTTGCTCTGCTGGTACGCATCTGCATTCCAGCGGGGCACCTGCTGATGGCGTACTTCCGGCGGGGACTGGAAGCGCGCCGTGATTATGCATATCGTTGTGCCCCCCGATTTTTTTCATGAAACAAGTGTGCCTTTGCCCAAAAAAGGTTGAAAAACACTGATCTAGGGGTGAGCTCCTCAGCTGATAAAACTCATCCCAAGATAACTACACTAAAACTCACCTATCCGCTGAATTAACTCCGCGATTGAGCTTATGTTCCTGCCCCAATGACTTCAGATATGACGCCGGAGGGGTGGGGTTAGGCAGCGCCATTTACCTCTGTGTCAATGGAGGAGCATTGCTTTTTCAGAGCACACCTCTGACATCAGCGGAGTCATGCTCGGGACTACTGGGATGGCAGACAATCGGATCAGGAGGTTAATTCATTTCAACATTGAATCGACTTAACCTAATTAACCTAACCAACCTAATTTATGCAACCCCAAACTACGATATTTAAAAAATAAAAATGAATAAAAAAAAGTAAAAAATCTACAATTCTTCCCAACATCTCCAATTTATTTGATGATACAGTGTTCAGGGGATTTGCAATGAACTCACAAATCAGCTAGTCGAAATTTTGTGACCACCTCTAGTGCCAAATGACATTTAGATACTCTACATTTAGGGGTCTTTGATACTATAAACATTCCATTGCACGATGGGCATGGCACACAGGTTTCATTAGAAATCCCATTCACAGTCATTTCTCTTGACTGAATAGTAGAAGACAGATTTCATTTTTTATCACATTTTGGGTGCTGAAAAATTCAGCTTATACTCGAGTATATACGGTACTTAACCTAATCATGATCCTATATTTAAGTGACAATAATGACACATTTTGTAATGTAATATGTTATGTAAGTACATCTGAAATGATGTCGTGAGAATTAAGGACATGTTTCCACAGCGTTTTGTGATCCGTCGGGACCCCTACGTTAAGCGCAGTGCTTGTCAAGGGTTCTGATGGATCACATACACTTTACCTGCTCGGCAGATGCTCTGTTCAGACATTAATGTACTGCACTACGTTAACCCCTGCATCGGTGGAACAGCTCAGCGCCGGGAGAACAGAGCATCTGCCGAGCAGGGAAAATGTATGAACTCCGTCTGGCCCCCCCCCGCCAAGCACTGCGCTTAACGACGAATCACAAAACACTGTGGATACATAGCCTAAAGGCCCCCATACACGTGTCGGATTCGCACCGGATTCCGGCACGATCGATTTGGGGGCGCGTGCACGCGAAACGATCATGCCGGAATCGCATGCAGCCCACCTGGTCCGATCGTTTGCATCCAATTGATCAGGGGCTCAGAATCGGATCCGTGTTGGTCTTTCTCATGCGATTCTGTCCGGATCAGGGGGAGTTGCCATTTGTGAGGTGGACAATCGGACACGGATCCGTCCCGGAATCCGTTGGACAAGGTGGTATGCTGCGATGGATACTCTTAATTGGCCGATTGATCACACCTGCGATTCCCGGCAGAATCGTCGGAATCGATCAGATGATGAATCGATTGGACATGGAATCCGACACATGTATGGCTAGCTTTAGTATGTGTTATAATGTATTATTTTCTGTTGTCACATGTTTAGCGCTATTTATGTGTCTTGCTTTTACTATATCCTTTTGTGCTTTGTGCAGAATCCATGTGAAATCAAACGTCATGACAATCTATAATGTGAGCTGGGATGATGCAGGCACCTATTACTGCATTGTGAGCACCATGCTGGACACCATGAAAACAGAAGCTCACGTGACTGTGCGGGGTATGTACAGTTATCTGAGCTATCTGAGATGTATAATATATTGTCTGTAATATTCACGGCTTTGGAAGCTATCTGCAAGACATTGTCCCATTAGGTTCTAAATTTCTAATAAATAAAGAAATTCTAGGCATGAAAGCAAAATGTTTGGAGTACAAGTAATACTGTTTGTTGGCTAACCAAAGTCATCAAACTTTCAGCATGTCTCCAATGCAGTAGTGTCACCGTGGCGCATATGGTGTGCTGATGGTAATATATGTGCACACCAGCATCATAATGCACAATTAAAGGGATGCCGAGGATCCACAGATATGAAAACCCAGGGATCCAGGTGAGGTGCTGCAGGAAACAGCAGAAAAGATGACCAAATGAGAGAAAAGGGTAATTGAAAGTGATTAGGTGACCCGATGCACGATGCAGGAGTGCCACTGATACCTGTATGTAGGTCAGTGGTTCCCAAACTGGGGTGTGAGCCCCCTAGGAAGGGCGCAGAGGTATCCCAGGGGGTGCAGCCGAGGTGGCACTCTAAAGCCTGCCATACACACACCGAGTAGCGGCTGATTTTTCCGCTGACCGACGAGCGTGCGCGCTCACCCCGTCGGTCGGCCGCCAACCAATGTGTGCCCACATGGGGTGACAGATCCCTGCCGCCCCACAGCTCGGCCGGCCAGAGAACGGACATGTCCGATATTCTCTGGCTAATGCCAGCCGATGCTGTTACTTTGAATGAAGACCGGCGTCTTCATTGAAGGTAACAGCCAGCACACAGCCACCGCCGACCATGCAGGCAGCTCGGGGACGTCCTCACGCTGCATTCCAGAGCTTATCGGGACTAGTCTGTCGGCATCCAACTCGGTGGGTGTATGGCAGGCTTAAGACCTCTGTGTGAGAATCGGCTGTCAGCCAGAGAAAGTAGAAAGTGATTGCACACAATTCACCCACCCAGGAAGCTGACTATGAGGGAACTAGCTGGAGCTGTAAGTAGAGTGCATACAGAATGCATGTCTTTGGGTGACTCTCTATGTGAATGATGAATGGTTTTGCCGCTCAAACACAGCTAGTGTGAAATGGCCCTCAATATGAACCTGTATAGTTTGTATGGGGGGGCTTGATGTTGTTTGTATTAAGAGGGGGCCCTGCAGGGAAAGTTTGGGGACCATTGAACAGTTCGCCCCCCCCCCTCCCCCACACACGTAATCAAGTGTAGCTGGGAGACCCCAATCAAGGGGGCACCCCGGCATCACTGTGTGGGTCTGACCTCCCAAAGTGCTGACCCTAAGTGGGAATAAGTGGCAGGATTGTCACCCTATGCTGGTGCAAGGGGGTGTCACCACCTCAGTGATGCCCGCCACCTCATCTCAAAAGCTGAATTTTTTGAGGACTTCAGTTTGCCAACAAAGGATATCATTTAAACTTCAAACCTTTGGCTTTTATTGATGGCTGACACAGTACAGAACTCCACTATTGCCATTAAAGCCAAAGGCTAAAATGAGTTTCATATGTCATCATATATTGGTATATGGATCGGATTGTCATATTCCTTGAGACTTCAGTGACCGTGTTGACAGTCGCATTTTGTAATGAAATGCAACAAATCTTCTCTTTTCTTAAAACCTTCTCAAGTGTATGGAATTGTAATCCGATATACGATTTCTGTTCATGTCAGACATAGCTGTATGTACACCAGTTCTAATTTTTATCTTTTAATATGTTTAGATGTTCCAATGCCTCCCGGAGATCTGCGCCTATTAGAAAAGCATGAACGCAGTGTTTTATTGTCATGGACGCCTGGTGACAGTCACAACAGCCCAATCACAGGTCTGTCATTATTTTTATATCACATTCTAACTTTGCTAAATGGCTTTGAGTCTTACATCTGTATAAAGCCCCCCATACACCTTACAATCTTACCATACAAATTCTGTACAATCAACTATATTCTACCAAAACCATGTAATATGAGGAGCTTTCTAATCCTTCCAATCACTATGTATTCTATTAGGGAGGACCCGGCACTACATAGCAGTGATATATACCTTCCAATCACTATGTATTCTATCAGGGTGGACCCGGCACTACATAGCAATGATATATATCTTCCAATCACTATGTATTCTATCAGGGAGGACCCGGCACTACATAGCAGTGATATATTTCTTCCAATCACTATGTATTCTATCAGGGAGGACCCGGCACTACAAAGCAGTGATATATATCTTCCAATCACTATGTATTCTATCAGGGAGGACCCGGAACTACATAGCAGTCATATATACCTTCCAATCACAATGTATTCTATTAGGGAAGACCCGGCACTACATAGCAGTGATATATACCTTCCAATCACTATGTATTCTATCAGGGAGGACTCGGCACTACATAGCCTGGTCGGTTACCCACACCTAAGTCATGATCGGGGACATTTACCTATCGCAAGCGAGCCCCGGGCTATGTCAAGTATCGCCAGACCCGCCAATTTCTTGCGGGCCCAAACCATTAACCCCCATGTTATGGAGCGACTTCACCATTTCCAGCAGTGATGTGAAGGCCAGGTGATTTGGAAGGTATAATTGTGAGTTTCAAACATTATTGTATTCAGGATGTCTATTAGACCCTTGTACGGACATATTTTGGGAAGTTACAGGCCTACAACATTAAAAACAAATTCAATTAAAGTCTATGGTGCACTTTTGGTACAAAAATCTGGCCCTAGCAAGAGCGCAAGGGAGGTTTATGGTGACATCTTGTGGCAAAAGTTGATATTGCAGATTGAGTTGAGATTAAAGCTAGAACACAAAAATAGCTGTACACATAACTTCATTTTATCATGTATACACTTCTGTACAAGTTTTTATTATTAAATGTTTACAATTTATGTCACTTGTATAACCGCAGAGAAACATTAATAATTATGAAAGGTTGCAGTTAGGGGTGTCAAATTGAGAATGTAAATTACTAACACAAACAAATAAAGATTGGACTAAGGGGTTTGTTTTCATTATACATGGGGACCCCTCCGTATACGCTTAGCAGGGGTCCCGACGTATCCCACAGACTTTGCCTGCCGGCGGATGATCTGTTTACACATCCGCCGGTGCAGAGGCTGAACGTACTCGACTACGGCGGAGCGGCACGGCGCCGTGAAGACAGATCCTCTGCAGAGCAGGTAAGTCTATCTGCTACGTCGGGACCTCCCGCTAAGGGTATATGGGGTCCCGACGTAATGGAAAATAGCCTAAGGGTGTTGGATTTCTGAGGGATGAAAGTCAGAGAAAGAGAAAAGCACTGTTTGACTACTGAGGTATGAGATCTGTGGGTCCAAACAGTGTTGTACTGTGGATGGAGACAGCTAATCGGAGGATCAATCAGGAACAGGGAGGTCCATCTACAGCAGAATCTACCATGCAGCAGGCTGACGCAGAGGTTAGTGAGGAAGACCACGCTACTCACACCATCTCCTGGTACTCATCTGAGGAGCTCAATAAAAAAATGATGTGCACCCCTGGGTAAGTATCCTCTGAAACACTTAGATCGGGGGCAGGGGTTAAAGTGTTAGTGGTAAGCATCCTTTGGAGCCCTCAGACCAGGGGGGAGTGGAAGGGGGGGGGGGGCCCAAAAAATTAGCTAAAATTTCTGATGGCAGCCCTAATAATCGGCATTAAGTATTCATAATTTTTCAGTAGATCTTGCAGCTTACCAATAACCCTGATCTTTCCTTCTCACAGAATTCATCGTCCAGTCAGTAAAGGATATGGAAGAGGCAGGACAATGGGATGATGAAACCACTGTCCCGGGGAATGTCACCGCGGTCCAGTTATATCTCAGTCCTTATTTTAACTACCAGTTTCGTGTGATTGCTGTAAATGGAATTGGTAAAAGCCCTCCGAGTGTTGCATCTGAGATACACAACACACCAGCGGCAGGTAAACTTTTCCTATTGCATCTCCCAGCTAACAAAATGTCTGTTTTATCTGGATCAGGTTGGTTACCTAAAGATGGTAGTGGAAAGCCGTGTGATGTATAAAGATTTGGGGATCTAGATACATAATCGTGTACATGTTTTTGCCAAAGGCATAACAATCACATACCTCATCTTTGAGGGGGAAAAGTTTTTAGAAAACCTTCAATGGGGTTAGCTAGGTGCATCTAAGGCTAAGCCTGGAGAGTGTGGGGGCCATGGACAGTGCCCTTCCAAGCAATATCAGGCACCCCCCTTTTTTTTTTAGGGGGAACCCCGGACACTCTTTGAGCCCCACAACACCAGGACATGGTTGTGGGTAAGAAGTGCCCTATCATAACGAGAAGTCACCCCCTTGTTTAGGTATGACATCAGGCCTTGATGAACAGGGAGGCAGGACCTGCTGGCTCGGCAACCCCCCTTCCTTTCCTGGCCAGGTCTGAAGCAGTGGAAACATAGAAAATAGGGATAATGGACAGGCAACAATAGGCACATCCAGGACCAAGTCTTATGCCACACACAGATATTTAGAATGTCCTGGAACAAATTGTAAAGCTTATGTTTCCCCACCTATGTTCCTTAGGGAGCCAGGTTCCCATTAGTACAAGGTGAAACAAGCCCCCAAGAGTCATCAGCCCACCCTCAGGTTACATTTAGAGTCGGTCCATAAAGACTAACGCCCTACTTGTAGTGAAATGTGACATGCCGGACAGGGGCTTGTAGGGAGAAATGAACATATGGCAGTGGTGGAGACATTAGATCCCAGGTGCCCAACCTGCAGCCCTTTGGGTGTACTTCAGCGGCCCCCTCAGTCTTCCACTTCCCTGAAACCTAACTGTTAATGCATCCGCCATTAAAAACCCACCTGTCCAGTGAGTTGAATCAAAGGTTATGTGCCCCATAGGCTTTGAGGATATCTTTGAGGCACATAACCTTTGATGATGTATATGACACAAAATGTGCATTACCACACTACAATGTTCCCTAATGCTTGAAGTATCATTTTTTTTAAAAAGTTTTGTAAAAATAATGTCTTCTAGCTCTGCCTGCTGTCATAAAAAAATGCTTATACAAGTCAGTATAGATTGAAAATGGTATGTGTAGCTCTTGTGTAGTATACAGAGGGCAGCACTTGTGGCCCTCCATAGCAACTCAGTTGCCCACCACTGCATTAGATTGAAATGTCAGCATATGTTTGCCTCATTTTTTATATATTCTTCATACTATACTGCTCTAGTTATTATAAGCACAATCTGATCACAATCACTGTGTTTCTTTATTCTATAGCCCCTGACAAGAACCCAGATCTGGTGTACTTTGTAGCTACCAGTCCTGATGAACTGAATGTGAGGTGGGAGGTAAGTCCTTATAAACCCTCAATTATTCTAATCCAAATAACATAATAAGGAAGTCTTGAATATGGAAAAATAAAATCTGCTTTTTATCTTTTTGCCTTTCTGGTGGTGAAAGCGTCATTTAAGGCAACCAGCTAAATACACAGATTTTAGCTACTGTATTTCTGTAAATCCACTCCATAGATTTACACAGCTCTGCCAACGTATGTAGAGCTCTGCAGTATTACTTTCTTGTTGTGTGTTCCAGCCTCTGAACTCTGATGAATATAATGGACCTGGACTGGAGTACCAAGTCAGTTGGCGGCTAAAGGAAATGGAGTCAGAATGGCATCACAAAAAAGTGAAACATCCACCATTCGTTATAAAGAACACGCCGGCATTCGTGCCATATCAGATACGTATTGAAGCCATCAATGATATTGGAAGGGGCCCTGAACCTGAAATTCATACCGTGTATTCAGGAGAGGACAGTGAGTATCAATAACTTCACCACCTTGTTATTATTATTATTAGCTCATATTTATATAGAGCCAACATATTACATTGTGCTTTAAAGAGCATAGATTCATATTACTAACTGTCCCTCAGAGTAGTGATGAGTGGCATAGGCAACATTCGTATTCGCGGCATGGTGCGAATTTTATGGAAAACATTCGGAAAATATTCGCATTTGGCAATATTCTGTTTTTTTTTTTTAATTACCAATATCGGCAGTTTTTATTGCGAATTTCGCGCGCGCAATTCATGTTTAACATGGCGCAAATTTGTGTGCGAATTTTCAAAAGTGAAGATTTTCGCAATATTCGTATCACCCCAATATTCGATTTAAAAACTGTTGATGGTCGCAGG
Source organism: Ptychadena robeensis (assembly GCA_036250615.1). NCBI lineage: Eukaryota > Metazoa > Chordata > Amphibia > Anura > Ptychadenidae > Ptychadena > Ptychadena robeensis. The sequence goes on along the minus strand of CM070037.1, from coordinate 112,539,019 downwards.
GAGTGGTGCTAAGCTCTTGTTGCAGCCTTCCCATTCGTCCACTTGCATTGAGAGGCGTGTGTAATGGAAAAAAAATACAGAATATCTGGAATTGCGAATATTCGGCAATATATTCACCATCTTCGCGAATTTCCGAATTGCCGATATTCACGATTAATATTCGGAATCCGAATATTCACGATCATCACTACCTCAGAGGAGCTAACAATTGATATGTAACTAACAGTTATATGTAACTAACATAGGAGAATCTTTCTTTGGGGAAGCCAAATAACCTAGCAGCAAGTCTTTGAAATGTAGGAGGAAACCAGAGTACCCAGAGCAATCCCACACAGACATGGGGAGAACATGCAAACTCCTTGCAGATAGTGCCCAGGCCAGGATTTGAACTTAGGACTCTGACTGCTGGCCGTTTGAGGCTTCCCACTGCAGGGTTTGCGATGGTTTCTATATTGTTTCAATTGTGGGCTACAAGGCACAGTACTTTTTTTAAAAGAGCATTGCACAGCAGTGCATGTTAGTGCATTTCCATGAAGTTGTTGTTCTGCCTATTGAAAGTGCATTTGATGTTCCAGTAACATATATAATGGTTCCCCTGAACAAACACTTCCGAAATTGGGAATGAGCCCTTAAGGCCCCCATACACCTTACAATCTTTCCATACAATTTCTGTACAATCAACTTTTGTTCTACCAAAACCATGTAATATGAGGAGCTTTCTAATCTTTCCAATCACTATGTATTCCATCAGGGAGGACCCAGCACTACATAGCAGTGATATATACCTTCCAATCACTATGTATTCTATCAGGGAGGACCCAGCACTACATAGCAGTGATATATACCTTCCAATCACTATGTATTCTATCAGGGAGGACCCCGCACTACATAGCAGTGATATATACCTTCCAATCACTATGTATGCTATCAGAGAGGACCCAGCACTACATAGCAGTGATATATACCTTTCAATCACTATGTATTCTATCAGGGAGGCCACTATACTACACAGTTGTTGGTAGATCTAATGGAGATTGTATGGATCGATCTTAAGGTGTATGGGGGGCTTTAGAGTAGCAACATTACCCTATAATTTGGCACACTTCTAAGATAGCCATTGATGATGTGGAGTTTGATTTTCCCCAACAAATATATCCAGAGTGATTCTGTCTGGTATTTTATGGAACAACATTTATTACAATGTGTATTGGAAAAAAATAAATGTAAATTTTATACCCACGCAGATCCTGACGCAGCTCCGTTGAACGTGTCGGTGAGCATTGTCAATCAGTCCATAGCTAACGTGACCTGGATGGAGATCTCTCAGGACAGAGTCCGAGGACATCTGGCAGGTTACAAGGTAACAATAAGTGTATGCAGCAAGTGTGCTCACTCACATCAGCATTTCAACTCAGGATAGTTTATTTATTTTCCTGATTTTAGATAAGTCAGGTAAAATGTATTGCTTGGGTCCCCATACACCTTTAGATTTCTCTGTCAGATTTCCTTTACATCTATTTTTGTTTTACTAAAACCCTGTAATATGAGGGACTTACTAAACCATCAAGTCTACCTGTGTTCAATCGCAGAGGACCCGGCACTACATAGTTGTTGGTAGTTCTAAAGGATATCCTAGCGAGTAAGGACTGACAGATGAGCTGTGGAGAGCAACATGATGACGTCATCAAGCTGCACCCCGTCACTCAGAGTATCGGCGGACACTCTTTGTATGCTGGCCGTTAGTTTGGATGGGCACACCGGTCCCCATTCAAGCTATTGGCATCAGCCAGAGATTTACGGACATGTCCGTTCTCTGGCCGACCTAGCTGTGAGGCAACAGGGATCTGTTGCCCCATGTGGGCATCCTTGATCCATGGCCGGTTTTGCCGACGGCTGTGAGCGCACACCCACATTGGTCGGCGGCAAGATCGGCTGCCGCTTGTTATGTGTGTGGGGACCCTAACTGTAAATGGAACTATTTTTTGTAGAAGTGTGGAGTGACCCGGGGTTAACAGGTGACACCCAGACTTGTTTTGCCGACTGGTGAACTCCTCACCCCACAACTTTTGCTGCCTTAGCACTCCATGAGCTGCAGTGCCACTGCCCCTCCACAATCAGATTCCCTAAGCAGTAATTTCTTTACAAATGTCTCTGCTGATATAATGAATAAATGACTATACTCACAAGGGAATTTACTTTCTGCTGCAATATATACAGGGATAGCACCATCCATAGGGTACAATTGTTACAAAAGTCAGTTGACTGGCTGAGCCTCTTATCTAGGTGGAGAGGTGCTGATGTCTTGTAAAAGTAAGCGGAGAGTAGTGGCTAAACCCAAGGCTCTGTATAAAGGGAAATGACACGAATGATACGTGGTAGAGATGATCTTTGCGGTCCCTCAGGCCTGTATGGTAGGTCTAACTCCCACAGGCATGTTCTGGAAGATGAAACCCTGGGTCATAGACCCCCATAAAAGCTCACAGTTGCACCACCAGTGATTGCACTTTCACCAGGGCGTCACCTGATCTAGTTTATCTTCTTGGGCACTGCCAAGCACCTGCTATGACAACAAACCAAAATTATACAATTGAGGAGGCAACACATCATACATTCATTACTAAATTATCCCATCATACTCCCCTGACACTACCCCCAAAGGGTGCCTGCTCTGGGTGGACAGTCATTAGGCTTAGGTTTATAAAATGAAACCATACAAAACTACTGCATGTAGACATGTTGTTTCAGCATGTATTTTGCGTGCCATGTAAACGGAACATTGTGCTTCTTCAGAAGGAAGGCAATTGTCTTCAACAATTGGCAACAGTTCTTAAAACAAATATTTGACCCTCTCTTTGTAGATCATTTACTGGAGAGTCAAAGGTCTTCGGGATGGAAAACCACATCATGGCCAACGCCACGTTCTATCATTTCCAGGCCGGAGGAATTGGGCTATTGTCCCAAAACTTCACCCATTTAGTGAATATCAACTGTGTGTGGCGGCTTATAACACAAAAGGGGACGGTCCGGAGAGTTCAACTGTGACATTTCAAACCCCAGAAGGAGGTAAGCCTAAAAAGTTTGCTGGGGTTCTTGTCGGAACAATTGTTGTAGGTAAACATGTAATCTTTCCTCCATTGGTGAGTTCCTCTCTTCCTATTGGGGAGGAAGAAACAGAGGAAATCATCTGAAAGGAACACGGACAGCATTGTGTTTAAACATATTAAACTCTAATTTGGTCAATAAACCCAAAGACACAAGGATCCGATATCTCTGATCACATTTGAGAGCCTTCAAGCACCGAAAGAAAGGTCCATCTGATTTATATAGTAATTTCTGTCAACTTTTCCCTGAAAAGATTCAGGAAGTGATGCCTATGACATCACTTCCAGTATCTGGAACGCGGAAGTGCCGAGGTAAAAGGCCACTTCCACATTTCAAAAACAGGAAGTAACATCACGGGCATCACATCCGGTATCAGGAGGTTTACCTCACAGAAAGCAGTTCACACAAAGTTGATGGGTGTAAAATTATTAAAATGAGCTGCAGTGTGAGTATTGCACCCATAGAGAATGAATGGAAACAGTTAAAATCACATCCACACACGTTTTTTGACTGTGGCCATTCATGTCTATGAATCCAGGGACGATCGTCCGCGACCGCCCGCAGTCAAAATCGCAGTAGCCTGCATTTCAGATCGGCAAATCGCCCAAGTAGGGACAAGGCTGTTTAAATTAATGGAAGCAGTCTGCCACAGTTGCCTCAGCGAGGTTAAAAACCGTGTCACTGCTGACCACGCAAGTGGGGAAAGCCCTTAGGAGGGAGGGGGCATTACTCTGTCTCCTAACTTCCCACCCTGCACATCATCTTAATAAACGGGGTCGGAACATAGGAGGGAGAGGAACCTCCGGCCCTTCTGTCAAATGTCAAAAAACATTATGGCCCATGATTCAAAAGGTTTGCCCACAACTGAACTAGCAGCACCCATTCTCTGAACTTAGGGAGAGACACATTTTACAATCTGGCACTAATAACTTACTCATGAGCAGCTATTTACATATGGGAGGAGAGATGAGTCTGTGTCACAATTTTACTGCAATGTAGAATGTAAATAAACACAACTTATGCTATCAGAATTTTATCAACTCACTCTGCTATTACGGTCGGGAGGTCAGTGTGTTGCTGTGAACATATAACATGGCTCCTCAAATATGTGAATAGCTGTGTAAATTGAAGCTATTTAGATATCTTGCTTTCCAAGACTATGCGTCTTATGGTGCAAAAAATATGGTTACTGTCCTTTGCAGTTTAATGCAAATCTTATATCTTTTCTAGTTCCTGAACAGCCACAGTATCTGCAAATTTCCTCCTCGAATATGGAATCTTTCATGCTGACCTGGGAAGCACCGAAAAGGACAAACGGCATCCTGACCAGCTATGTCTTATACTACCAGATGAGTATGTACTCAATGCCTAAAACTTGTTTTTTGTTTTCACGTATTGCCAGCGTTCGTTGAGATTGTCCTACACAGAGGTGTAATTTTCTTAAAATTTCGCCCTGATGAATAATTCCTCAGAAGAATCCTCCAAGAAAATCCTCCATTTCCTTATCTTCCTGTTTCCTGTTGGGGTTGGGTCGATTATTTTGCAATTTGATCATATTGTGCAATAAAAAAGCGCCCTTACCACTTTCTGCTACAAGAGGGCGCCTGGAAACCACAAAAATGACATATAGATGCGAAATGGCGAATGAAATTAACAACATGTCCAATCATTGTTTGATTGTTTTAATGTCCGATTTCGATCACTTGTGGTCAATCGAACCAGGTGGGCAGGAGTCAATTCCCATTCAATTGACTACTACCGTAAGGACATGTATCCACTGCAGATTCCCTGCTCAACCAAGGCGCGCGCCGACAGATTCCCCGCTGCCTGCGCTACAGCGCGCCCTATTGTTGCAGCAGGGGGAAGACATGGAAAATCAGTGCCCAACAGATCCGGCTGCTGTTTTCCCGAATCTTGGAAGCATCTCCATTAATCTTCAATGGAGGTGTCTCCGGCGGATGGCTACCTTAATGGGATAAGGGAGAGATTTCCAGGAGCGGCTCTAGAGAAATCTTGCAGCTGCACATGTGATGACGTCATTAGTAGGTCAATGAATGAACAGAGGGGGTGGTTAGGGATATATTTGTGTACCAGGTTGGAGATGTAAGTGATACAGGAGGTATGGAGTTTGAATTTAATTCTCTGGAAAGTTGGAAGCCAGTGTAGAGATTTGAAGAGAGGAGCAGCAGATGAGGAGCGGTAAGAGAAGTAGATGAGTCTAGCAGCGCCATTCATGATGGACTGAAGAGCTGACAGTCTAGTTAGAGGAAGGCCAGAGAGGATGATGTTGCAGTAGTCCACACAAGAAAGGATGATTGCATGGCACTGAAACAGCCAACTGTGATCATAATAATCAGGATATATGAATGTTTCTGTCTCTGTATATGTGTCATATATATATATACACACACACACATATGTATGTATACATACTTGCCAACAATATTGTCTGTGGAAATGATCAATAAATTGGTCGACGCTACTGTAATTGCTTGGAAAGTACCACAAACCTTTTCTTGATCTCCAAGATAAAAAAAATAATAATAATGAAATAAATAGTTTGGTGTTAAATTCTAAAGCTGGGAACACACATGAAGACATGGGCCAGATCAATGGCCTCTTCGAGTGCCGTGCATGCTCACGGCTATATTTTTGGCCCCTATCATATGCGGCCATTCCCAGTTTTTTAATCCCGCTCAAAAACAGGGATATCGGACATGACCGTTAATCAGGGCCGATGTCTGTTGCTTTGCATGGGGACCGCGGGTCTCCATGCAAAGCATCGGCTGAGCTGGAGAGATAGCAGGGCTGTCTCTCCAGCTCCTCTGATATCTGACAGCAGCGTGATAATGTCATCACGCTGCTGCAGGGAACATCGTACGGCTCCAATATCGAGCAGTGTGTTCCCTGCTTACGATTCTCTTGTGACAATTTCTTTGTTATTTTTCAGTCAATGAAAGCAATGGAATTGGAAACTTAACTAACATCACCATAACTAACCCGAACGCTCTCAGCCAGAAAGTCCCTCGCCTTGAAGTCGGCTCACGATACAAGTTCTATTTGCAGGCGTGCACACAAGTGGGATGCGGAAAAGCTGCCAGTGAGGAAGGACTGACTCTAACACAAGCAAGTACGTCATGTCATAAAATCTTGAGTTGTTAACATGTCAGTTACTATACAGCACCCAAATCTTGGTGACCATAGACCTGTCATGGGGACCACACTAGCGGCCCACTAGTGTCTAGTGCAGACATGGGCAAACTACAGCCCATGGGTCATATAACCTTTTATGTTTCCATTTAATATTAATTCACACAAACACTCCATGCATCTGCTCTTGGTCTGGTCCCTCTGGAACCCATTGTGGCCAGTTTTAGTGGTTTAGTGCCAGTGTTGGCATCCTGCTGCATACCAGTATGTCTCTATATAATACATGCATGTGTTTCTTTAATAGCATATACAGTACAGTGGACCCTCAAGATATGACCAACTCAAGACATGACCAAAGATGTCCTCCTGTCGCAGAATGGCACCTTAAAGCATAGACTTCTGTACAGCCAGTACAAATGCTATTGCATCAGGGTTGCAACCAAGGTCCCCAGAGGTGTCCAGAAACTTGCCTCTGAGCACAGATATATCAGCATACACAGGGGTGTAAGCAAGGACCCCAGAGGTGTCCAGAAACTTGCCTCTGAGCCCAGATATAAGAGCATTCACGGGGTGTAAGCAAGGACCCCAGTGGTGTCTAGGAGTTTCCCTCTGTGCTGAGGACGATCAGTGCATCATGGCCCCCAAAAAGGTAGTACAGATGGAAAAAAAGAAGAGAGATAAGAGGGGGATTACAATAGAGCAGAAGAGTCTTAAATTGTTGTTTTTAGTAGGCTAGGAACATGTTATAACTTTATTTGCTATAAAAGTAGGAATATTATTGGTGTCTCTTGTTACACATCTTTTTTAATATAAAAAGGTAAAGTAAGTGGTTATTTGGGAGGACCAGAACGTATTATTGCCATTTCCCTTATTTCCTATGGGAAAATGGTTTTGACGTACAACCAACCCATCGGAACGAATTAAGTTTGTAACTCAAGAATCCACTGTACAAATATATAAAAATATATATGCATATATGTATCACTGTCCCGGTGTATGTGCTGGTCTATATAGTTTAGATGCTGGTCACTCATGCTGAATATGTGTGCAGAATAGAGCACTGGGGACCATCGGGCCACCCATGGCCCCTGGGGCCCTATGCCTAATGTAGTAGGAGCCTACAATCTAATGTTCTTACCATAGTCAAATGTCAACAATACAGTTAAGGCATAGGCTGTCATATTATCACAGTCTAATGACATTTTTATTGGAGAAACAAATCGACTTACCAGTATTGTGGGAGGAAACCAGGGTCCCTGGAGGAAACCCAAGCAGACATCGGAAGAACATGCAAACTCCTTGCAGATAGTGACCTGGTGGCATGATCAGAATGCTTTTTCCTTGGAAAAATGAGAACACAATTTATAGACAAACTATAAAATGTATACTGTACATATTTTACCTTTCCTGGTCCCCCATCAGCTTTTGTTTTTTTCATTTGTGGGTACGATTCAATTGTTTTATTGTGAAGTAATATATAATTGTTAGTAAAATAACTACATGTACAATATCTCAATTTGCTTTTATTTTATATGGCAACCAGAATGGGCAAATAAATGGCAATGAAGACGTTCTCTTAAAGATTCTCATTTCTCTTCCAGGGTTCTCTAGTATCCCTCTTTCTCCATCTCGCACTCCTGCTTTTGCTGCCAAAGTTCCCGCTATAGGTTTGTGCTGATGCTTGTTATGTGTTTGTGTTGCTGTTTATGCGCTACGTTTCCTTCTGTCTGTCAGACTGCCGAGCAGAGCTTATCGATTTCCTTCTCCTTCATGGCTGAACTTTGTGATTACCAAACATGACAATTTAATATTGTGGGGATGTCTAACAATCTGTTAGATTTCCAACTAGTGTTCTAGCTTGTTTTCCTGTTATTCATGTTGTTTTTCGGTTTGTCTATGTTTGTTTTATATGTAAACTTATACAGTAAGTAAAATCTAAGATCATGGAAACCTGGTGAAAGAATACAAAATGGTGTATAGGTAGTTCTTTACCCTCCCTGGTGGTAATCTAAAGTGTGGCTTGGGGTAGATTTTCAGAACCAAAAGTAGTTACCCCAAGCGAGACTTTTATCTGTTCCCGAGGAGCTAGCTGCATCCTCCAGTGATGTGTGTCCGGCTGATGCCATTGACCTGGGGTTGCCTGTGGTGTTTACCAGTATTACCTGACTGGCATAGGCATCCTTGCACCCCTGGCCTTATTGATAAGACTAAAGCAGGGAACACACGGCTCGATATTTTGGCCGTTCGAGTTTCCCAGCCCAACATCCGAGGCTCTCCAGCTCCGACGATGCTTTGCATGGAGACCCGCGGTCACCATGTAAAGCATTGGACATCAACTGTGGTTTACGGTCATGTCCGATATCCCTGTTTTCAAGTGGGATGGATATGATAGATGAACGTGAGCATACGCGGTGCTCGATCTGGCCCATATCTACACGTGTTCCCTGCTTAAAGAACTGTGCCAGGGGCTAGAGCAGGCAAAAACATATGTATAGGTAAAGAATATACCGTAGTTAATCTGTTCATATAGTTTTTTTGCCTGAACCGGCCTGGCGTTACGGGCTGTCTACTCCACCCCAATTCCCCGCCCTCCCCCTGCCTCTTTACACATCGGCCACGTCAATTGTGGGCTGAGAAAAGCAGCCCATTTCCATTAACATGTCCATTAAACGTCTATGGCACCGCCCAACTCCATCCCCCAGCCCTTTCGGCGTCATCAGGGCCAGAACTCGGGCCGGAAAGAATCTGTACGCCTTCAGTGATGTAGAATCGCTGCAGGTTCATGGAGCAACGGCGATTTTGCCCGATCCCGGCACGGGCACAGTTTGTTCTAAGAATAAACTGTGACCGTACGCCAGGGAGGTTAAAGCCCTGTGCTCGTGTTCAATTTTGGTAATTGGAAATTATTACCCCAGGCAACCTAAAGATGAATGATGTACAATAATTACTTATTCTGTTCTATAGAGATGTGACAAGAGAGCACTCTCCTACACAGACAATGGGCATTGGGCAGGATAGTCCTCTATAGATTCACGCTCATTACTGAACGGCCTCTCCAGACAGCTGCACACGCATGAGATATTCAGTGGAAATGATCACAACAGATAATCTAGACCGACTCTTATCTTGCATGTACACATGGCTTAAAACCTGTTTGGGATTTACCTTCATTCCCTGTCACAGAGGTGTTTGGAAAACTCCCAATAGTCAGGGGAAACTCCCTTTTTAGACAGTCCCTCATACTGAAAATGGCCACCAGGACAAACAGAAAGGGTAAATTTTCAATCAGGAACTCAAATAATGATATACATTTGTGAAAAAGGAGGATTTAAAGCCATGAATCTAACATTCTACAAATATTCACAGAGTAAAGTGAGTATTTCTGGTGCTTGTGGTTGATTGTATTATTATTATTATCATTTATTTATATAGCGCCAATATATTATGTAGCGCTGTACAATAAATAAGAGTTGAGACAACACAAGATAACAGACAGGTACAAGTTATGACACAGGAGGAGTAGAGGACCCTGCCTGATATAGTATTTATATAGCTACAAAATAGTATACAACGCTGTAGCTAACTTTCAGAGGCAGGCCCGTTTCTAGCCTTTCAGTGGCCCTATGCAAAGTTATAGCACGAAGCACGCCCAATGGGCAAGTTTTTGAGAAGGGGGGGGTACTATCTACTATCGTTCGGCCGGCTGAGTTGTTGAGCGAGGGGGGTGGTTGGGTTGCCAGTGGTGCATCCCCAGCCAGATCTGCCTGTAGTGATCGGCATGCAGAATCTGCATGCGGGGTGAAGCACCTGCATACTCCACATAGCGGGAGACATGGCCCTGTTTAGAGGAGCCTACAATCGAATGTTCTTACCATAATCAAATGTCAACAATACAGTCAAGGCATAGGCATAGTCATATTAACACAGTCTAATGAAATTTTTATTGGAGAAGCAAATCAACTTACCAGTATTGTGGGAGTAAACCCCTGGAGTCCCTGGAGGAAACCCAAGCAGACACCGGAAGAACATGCAAACTCCTTGCAGATAGCGACCTGGTGGCATGGCCAGAATGCTGACCACTGTGCTCTGCTTTAAAAATTGGCCTCTGTGTTCTCTATGTTTTTCCTTGGAAAAATTAGAACATAATTTATAGATGAACTATAAAATGTATTCTGTGTATATTTTGCCTTTCCTGGTCCCCCACCTTTGTAATTATATAAATTGAAAACATTTGATTGGGAGTGATACCTGAATGATTTAATGTACCCAGCAAGTGTTAAACCGGCCATAGACTCCTCGTTTTTCCTTTGATTCCTTGTGAGATCAACCGCAGGTGATGACGTCATCGTGCATAGGCGGTCGTGCCGAGAATCGGCACAAATGTGTGCCGGCATTTACTTTGGATGTGGATGCTGATCCCCATCCAAAGTAATGTGATCGATCTTAAAATTACAGACATGTCTGTAATTTGTTAGATTAATTTCTGGGCCTATTTATGACCCGATTTAAGGTAGGCGCGTTCGATTTTGTGGCCACCGCGAACATTCTGTGGCCACCTTAAGATATGAACAGTTGTCTTAAATGTCAGAACATAACCAAAGAATATTAACTGTCCTTTAAATCTTTTTTGCACAATTAGCCCCCATAGCTTTCAATGGCGCTGAACTCCAAGTATCTGAAGCCTATTGTGCTGTACAAGTATATGTCTGGCTGTATTTCAGTATACAAGGAGAGGCTCATGATTTCTTACCTCGCATAAAGGTCCACTGTGGTTGCGTGTACAGCTAGTGGTGTGATAAGTCATTTTCCAGATCCTTTTGATGACATAAATTAGATGTGTTTTGGTATCTGTCAAACTAAAATAAGCACATGACATAGAACCATCAAATGTTCATATATCGGCTACCAATAGTTTGTTGACTTTGTTTGTTGAACTATGATCCTTATTGAAACATAATGTTTACACTTGTAAATAATTTTAACATTTAATTTTCTTATATTTATTTTAATTGCAGCTTATGCTAATGTACCCAATAGCCTATCTTCACAAGGATGGTTCATCGGACTGATGTGTGCGGTAGCGGCTCTCACTCTTTTGATGCTTGCTGCTTGTTTTGTACAGAGGAACAGGGGAGGGAAGTATGCAGGTAAACATTAGACTCCAGAAAATATCTCATCATCATACCAGTACAATTAGTCGGCTGTAAAAACTTTAACCATGAGTTATACTGGGTATTTACTCCGTGGGAGGCAAGAAGACTGGGATTCCAGCATTAAAAACAATGATCAAGTGGCATCTAGTGGCCATTCACAGTATTGCAGGAAGGACACAGGAAGAAGGGCAAGGGCTACTTTTCCTGGACCCCAGATGGCAACTGCAAACTCAAGGGGAACAGCAGGCACCATATTTTGCCCAAGATTAGTAGATAAGACCCACTCTTGTATACAGCAAGTGTTTGATAAAGGAGGGAGAGCTGGGAGTTATCTCCCCTTATTACCCCTCTCCTTTCCATATCACATCACTTCCTGTAAGCAGGAACTTAAAGGAAGTGATGTCACTGAGTGCTACTTCCAAAAGCCAGAAGTGAGTGACTTCCCATCCCGCTTTTGTGCATCAGTGCTTTTGCTTGCAAACTTTCTGTGACACTAACAGGATTGGATGGGCCTGGCCCCCTGGGGGCCGTATACAGGGCTGAGTGTTACTTCTACTACCCCTATGTGGTATCCCTACTTGGCTCTTATCACTACCCCTACTATTCCTGTCGCCCCACAGCTCGGCCGGCCAGAGAACGGACATGTCCGATGTTCTCTGGCCGATGCCAGACGATGCCGTTACTTTCAATGAAGACCGGCATCTTCATTGAAGGTAACAGCCGGCACACAAAGGGTGCCCCCCAATGCAGTCAGCTCGGGAATGCAGCGTGATGACGTCATCATGCTGCATTTCAGAGCTCATCGGAACTGCACTGTCGGCACACACTCGGTGGGTGTAGGGCAGGCTTTACACTTATAATGGATCTGTAAAGATATACCAGGCACAGGGCTGCACCCTACCCAGGGACTGGTTTAAAATATAAAATAATAAAGACCTAAGATTTCAAATGCAAATGAAGGAAACCCTGGTAAACTATCACAAGCAGGTGACATCATTTCTTATGTTTACAGTAAAGGAAAAAGAAGAATTACACCCTGAAGTTGAAGTACAGTCTATTAAGGAGCAATTTTATGACGACTACAGGTAAATGTGTTCAATATTTCCATTTTATTAAGAAATTTTTTGCAGGATTCAATGACTTTGTATTACTGGGGTAACAACAAATGCCTCCTACTTAGTGGGCAAAGCTTTGTGGTGACCATAACTATTTCTAACACGATCCTTGTATATGTCTTGGTAGTAGTCATGAGAAGCTTCTGCATGGAGAAAGATGATGTATATAGACCAGACGTGGGCAAACTAAGGTCTGGGGGCCAAAAACCAGCCCTTTAGTCTAATTTGGCCCTTTATCAGCTTGGTGTCAAGACTCAAGTCTCCCCTCATTCCCTGAAATAGGTGAAGATAACACCTAGAGGACGATTGTTTGGATTGTTTCCTAGAGGCCGTTGTTTGCTGCAATAGAATGTTTAATCTTCTCTATAACAAATACTTCAATGTATTTTTTTTTACATATTTTATTTTCTTAAATATCCTGTCCTGGCTATGAGGACTTAGGACCCCTATGCTGGGTGGCCCTTGCAGGCTCCTGGTCCTATATCACATTTAAAAACCCATTGCCCACATTTTAAAAAGTTTGACCATCCCTGATATAGACCTTCAAATGAGTAGGATTTTATTTTAAAAGGCCATCTGCCTCTTATATAAAACTGCATTTATTATGATATTGCTATAAATGCTAGAATGCAGCTTCACATCTGCAGAATCTAACGTGACA
>CM070037.1:112464034-112506121 GCA_036250615.1 Ptychadena robeensis | reverse complement strand
CCCCCCCCCCCCCCCCCCCCCACCCCCTAAAATGCATTATAGTGCGAAAGCACGGTACAACCATGGGTGGTCACATCCTCTCCCAGCCAAGCAATAAGCTGACATAAACAGCAGAGGCAGATGATCGGCCATGCTGCCAGCTCACATACACAGAGGGCCAGAGCACAGTGTGAGCCAAACAATCTTTCCTCCAGCTCTGTGTTTTCAGTGTATGTGAACCCACATACAGAAGCTCTGCCGATTGGGACCTAGAAGCAGCTTGCCCCACCTCCTTAACTCCCACTCTGACAGTCACACCGTGGAGTTCCGACTAGCAGAGTGGGAAAACCTGGTATTTTTCATGTCTTGTCATGAAGGGGTACCCACATAGGTGCCATTTGTTTTAGCATGAAATTCACCCCGCTACGTTCGGGGATACTCGCCTATTGAGCCCAAGTCAGTATCATGAGATCAGTGGACCCGCCAATCTCTTCCGGATCTCGTGACGCCGAAGAGGCGGAGGGGGAGTAGGCCGGAACAATTGACCTCCATGTTATGGGTGCAAAGCTGACTTTTTTTCTGCACACCCCCGGCAACATCAATGACACTGTGGATGTGTAGGGGGTTGGAGGCAGAAAGGAGAATCTTTTTAAAAAAGCGATCCACATATGTAACACCCAGGAGGTTAAAATGCAACCCCTTTCAGCTATAGAGAATGAGAAGTGCCTTAGTGACAAACTCACCCAAACCTTGCCACTAAGGAGCTGTAGGCTAAAAAGTTGATGGTACTCTTTTTTTCTGTTGACTTATACTTGAGTATATATGGTATACTATATTTAGTTAGCTATTCACCAAGTGTTTATTTAGCCATAAACACAATAAACTACCTAAATAATACAAATTGCAGCTTAAGCTTACTGAGTCTGTATATGTTTAGGACATCCTTGTGCCCGAGGCTCTTGAATTTGATCATTGGGAGGCAGAAGGGGCGACATCAGACTGTCCAATTACAGCTGTAGTTCCGAAATGGAGTACCCTGACCACCGTGGACATGAGCCACAACCACATCTCTTGTATTGATGATTCTGTGGTAAGAGACCAATGTTCTGCAGTAAACAGGTATAATTAATTATGTTGTTATTTGGTTGGCTTGATATAACTCATGTTGTGTTTTTCACTGTGTTTACAGAAAATTGCTCCACAAATAGAGTTTCTGGCCTTGAGTCATAATAGTATAACCTCCATAGAAAATCTGCAGGTAAGTGGCGGTTAACTATTTTGGGGGAGGAAGATATGTAAATATAATATGTGGAGCTTTTACCATTTATTATTGTGCGTTTAAAAGTGATCTGGCTTAAAAGGGACTAGATAATCATTAGCTTATGCTAGTGACCTATTTGTCAGCATAAACATATTTTTCAGACTCTAATCAATGTTTCTTATGGTCCCAATATGTACAAAAAATATGGTTTCTATATTTTTTTTTGCCCAAAACTTCCTGGCAGCAATGAGCTCTGCATTCGAGGAGGTTGGAATTTGTTCACAGACTCATCACTCCCGCCATTTTTAAATAGCAACTCATGGGTACATTGTCAGTGCTAGATTGTAAAATGTGTCTCTCCATAGTTGGTCAGTAGGTTCAGAGAATGAATAATGCTACTATATAGACACATGCTATAGTTTCAGCCCTGCACACTCTGCTAGAACGAAGACCTCCCTTGTGGCACTGGCCTTTTGGCTTGACCTGAGAGTAGAACAAAGCCTTACCTCCTAGTACTGGCCTTTTGACTTGACTGAAAAAATATGGTGTGAATAATGCATAACCCATACCTGCCTACTATACAGGAAAATGCTGTATATTCTTTTTATATGTGAATTTTTTCAAATTTTCTCTCCAAAACTTTGTGGTGCTTCTTATCGTCCGGTGCGTCTTCTAGTGCATAAAGTATGGTACATTATTAACATGCAGCCTTTTCAAAAATTCACATGTTCTCGCTCATTGCACAGTTTGCTTAACTGAGAATTTTAGCTGTCAGAGGCCACTTCTCAAACTTGCTGCTCTCTTGTCTCTTTGACGTCACATACTTCAGAGTACAAAGCAGTTTCTAACAAGCAATCCACATGCATTTAATTCTTATCCATCTTAAATATGGGGCCTTGCTTTTATGGATACTTTATATACATCAAATATATGTACATTAATAGGTATATTTGATTGTTGATCATCTTCCAGTGCCCGTCAAGTTGACCTGGTAGCCACATCATCATGATGATCTCCTCTGTCACTTTTCTATTGAAAAGTAGATTATAGAGGTTAGGGTCAGAGGTCCAGGGGTTAGGGGCTCTGAGGGTTAGGGTGAGGGATTCTGGGTTTGAAGGGTTTGGGGTTAAGGTCAAGGGGGTTTTTGGGGGTTAAGGTGAGAGCTTTGAGAGGTTAAGGTGAGGGCTTCGCTATTTAGATTTACAATCCTGTTGTTACCTGCCCTATATGCACATCTCGTCAGGGTAGGACAGATCGTCAGAACCGCCGGTTTAGCCTATTGAAAAAAATATACCTCCCACATGCTGCAATTATATAGAACACCTTCACTACACTTATATCCACAAATCATGTGATCAATGTTTTCTAGCTAAACAAGAGCTGTGAGCACCATTTTTTTAAAGGATATATGTATGTGTATGAAAGGAGATTTGTTTAGAGGACATAGATAGGACATAGATAGCTTAGTATTCAGCACACAGAAACTCTGCCCTACAGCTAATAGACTTTGGAGCTCTTCAAGTCAGACTTTAGAGCATGTGACTGGATGACAAAGTTAATTCTGTAATTAGGAGCACCAAGCTCTTCTCTACATTGACTTTTAAAGACGAGCATGTGACATAAAGATTTTCAGTTCCATCCATATAGCCTGATTTTAGAAATGCAGCTTAAGCCACCATACTCCTTCAGATCAACCAACAACTATGTAGTGCCGGGTCCTCCCTGAAAGAATACATAGTTATTGGAAGGTATATATCACTGCTATGTAGTGCCGGGTCCTCCCTGATAGAATACATAGTGATTGGAAGGTAGATATCACTGCTATGTAATACCGGGTCCTCCCTGATAGAATACATAGTGATTGGAAGGTATATATCACTGCTATATAGTGCTGGGTCCTCCGTGATAGAATACATAGTGATAGGAAGGTATTTATCACTGCTATGTAGTGCCGGGTCCTCCCTGATAGACTACATAGTGATTGAAAGGTATACATCACTGCAATGTATTGCTGGGTCCTCCCTGATAGAATGCATAGTGATTGGAAGGCTTAGAAAGGTCCTCATATTACATGGTTTTGGTTTTTACTCTAAAATTCTTTAACAACTTTTGCATTTTTTTTTATGTACCAGCCAACAGCCCTACTATATAACTAACCGGGCGTTGTAGACTTCATAGTAGATAACTACTCCTGTCCTGCTGAGTGTGCTGAGAGAGCTTTTTGCTATCTTTTATTAAGCTTTTGAAATACAATGCATGGTAAAATATTCGAAAAGTCATCATCTGGCAGTTTGTAGTATATACAAAAATGCTTGAGCTACTTGTCTGTGATCTGTAATCGTCTCTAAGCATCTGACCACCCAAAAGTGCCAACAGCGGCTGCTTTTAAATTGCTGTTTGGCTCAATGATATTATCAGCAAACAGAAGGTATTTACACGCCCCAATCCATCACAAACACCAATAGTTAAGGGAAATATCTTCACTTCAGGTAAGTGAGCGGAGCCATGCAAATCATTCCTTTATACCAGCCAAAAATGCACAACCTGAACTAATCCAGGCCAAATATTGCTGTATGGTACAGAGCCATTTTTTCCAAACTGCATACAGATGGTTCAGGCTCATTGGCCATCATCAGTGCAGTGCATGGAAGCCATGACTCTATGGTGTGAGGCTTGGGAGCAGATCATAGAGGAACAACCATCCACCCACTGACCCATTGTTCCCTTAACTTTTGGGATTTGTGATGGATTGGGGCATGTAAATACCTTCTGTGTTCAGAAGGCTTGACAGTGCATGTTATCACATGTGGGCACCCACGATCCGCGGGCATGGGCAAAATCGGCCATGGATCGTGAGTGCCCACATGGGACGACATGTCTGTAAATCTCTAGCCGATGCCATTAGTTTGAATGGGGACCGGCGTCCCTGTCCAAATTATTGTCCGGCACACAAGGAGTGCCCAAGCGCACACGCACATCGGTCAGTGGCAAAATCGGCCTTGGCTCGTTACGTGTGTGGGGACCCTAAAGGCCCCCATACACTCTCCGATTTTCCGTCCGATCGATTAAAAACAATCAATGTTTTCCGATACAAGGATTTTTGATCGATCGGACTGTATTTCATTATACCCCCAAATAAAGCATCGAACATTTGGAAGAGATATGGCAGGGATCAGCAGCTTGAGGCACACAATTGTACCACCCCAATGGGAGTTTTTGGCCAGGGCCAGGTATCTGTGGGTGTCTGTTCTGGGGGTGGGGGGCTTATTTAAAATTTTTGTGAAAAAAATCTGGGGGTGCCTTTGATGGGGATGGCTAATCATAGGGAAAACAGGGTCTCAACATAAGTTTAGTTCACATAAATAAAAAAAAAAGAGAGAAATACAGGAGAATGTTGAAACATATATACATCCTAGCACAACCTGGCAGATGATGTTACACACACCACAATGTTCGAAACAGGAAGTAAAAGTATGATAATTAGTTAGATCGGACCTAAATTGGTCGGGTCATAAGAAATAGTAGCCGATTGAATACAATTTAGATTCGATCGAGAAACATTTTCCAACATGTCCGATCACATTCCGACCGATTATTCCCAAAAATTCGATCGAAGTTACTCGGTCGAACCATGTGGGCATTGACCGATTTTTGGAAGACCGATGCAAAAAATCGATTTGTTTTTAATCGATCGGATGGAAAATCGGGGCGTGTGTGGGGGCCTTAAGTCTCTCTTTGGTCATTAGTCACATCATAGTAATTGTTTTTTAATACAAGTCACATTGTTGCCATTAAAAATTGTTATCTTAACTTTTTTGTAGCACTTGTACAACCTGATTCACTTGGATCTGTCCTACAACAAGCTATCTGGGCTGGAAGGCATTCACTCCAAAATTGGAAATATAAAGACACTTAATTTAGCTGGAAACCAGCTAGAAAGTCTCAAGGGACTCAATAAGCTGTATTCTCTGGTCAACCTGGATTTAAGCAACAACAAGATCTCACAGGTAGTCCCATTTCTGTTTCCTTATTTGTAATTTAAACCAGTCTTATTCATTGTAACAAGTTCACCTATATGTTGTATTGGCTCCAACTGTATGTACCCTTATATAATGTCTGGAAGCAGCAGCCTCTTCCTTCTTTAGGGTTCACGTGGACCCAAAAGAAGGCAAAGGCTGCTGCTTCCTGCCATGATACAAGGGTAAATATGCAAGGGTGCACATGACTTTTTTTAGTGAGCTGCTCAGATGAGTACCAGGAGATGGTGTTTGGTACTCATACAATATTTAAGGTGGTCTCCCTTACATGTCCTCTGCTTCCTGCATGGTAGGTTCTGCTGCAGATGGACCTCCCTGTTCTTGATTGATCCTCTGCTTAGCTGTCTCCATCCACAGGTCACCAGCTGGCTTTGAGTCAAATGTAACTCTCACAGTTTGAACCCCCAGATCTCATACCTCATATGTGCAACCCTGAAATTTTTTGGGTTAGTAACTTATCCCTGAGAATCAGCAGTCCAAATGTCATCCTTTCATAGTCATATTCCAGCTGTCAACATTCCAACAGTGCTTTTCTCGTCTCAGATTTTACCCATACATATGCCTACTGTGACATTTAACCCCCAGATATCCAACACCCTTAGAAGTCCAATCTTTTATTTTTTTAAATAGTAATTTATATTCCCAATTTCACACCCCTTACTGCAAGCATTCATAGTTATTAATATTTCCCTGAGGTTATCCAAGTGACATAAATTGTATACATTTAACAATAAAAACTGAAAGAATTTTGCCAAAAATTTAACTTTTATAGTAGTGTATACATGATAGAGTGAAGTTGTTTTGTACAATTATTTAATGTGGGAGGGATGCCCATTGTGCTGCTGTTGTCTCCCCTCTGAAGCTGCCAACCAGACTCCTCGGGTGCACCTTTTGAGTACAAGAGTACCTGGTCATATGGTTGGAGCCAATACAACATATGGGTGGACTTGTTACAATGAATCAGACTGATTTCTGACTAGGATTCAGCATTTGATACTCTTTCTAATAGACAGTGACATTGGTCACGAAAAGCATTGAGTTTATGCACAGAACTGGGAAATTGAAATGTATTCATGGATTGAATAAAAATCTACTAAAAGTTTTTTTTTTTTTTTCTATATTCACTGTTTATGTTCCAGTGACAGTCCCTATTTGTCCCTATAACCATCGCTGACTGGGGGCAACTCTTTGTGTTTTGTAAAAGAAATAACTTTGCATTGGTTCATGTAAAATCGTTTGTTGTGTGTGTTCGTTCATCTTTTGAAGGTGAGTGATGACCACATCTTTGTACTTTTACACAGGTTGATGAAACTAAAAATATTGGAAACCTCCCATGTTTAGAAACTGTGATTCTGACCGACAACCCTGTGACAATTATCCCTGATTACCGGACAAAGGTTCTTGCACAGTTTGGGGACAGAGCTGCAGAGGTATGGTCATTCTCATTTTTACCTTTGGAAAAGGAGCAGTGGACACAAGCCCTTAGATCTTTAAAGTGCTCTTAACCCTCTGGGCGGTTTGAGGTTTTCGCGCCATTTTTTATGGCACGAAAAGCCGTTTTACCGGCAATCGCGGCGGAGTACACTGTACTCCGTCATGCTTGTCGGCTCTGCGCCCAGCCCTCTACACACCTCCGACGTCAAATAGACGCCGGCGGCGTGAGGAGAGCGGCGCCCCCCCCATTAACATGGAGATCTATGGCGCTCCGTGTGTCGGCGGCTCTTCTACAGAGCCGCCAGCACAGAGAGAGACGGCAGTTTTGCAACTGAACTGAGTTCGGGCAAACCGCTAGGGAGGTTAAGTACCTTTTTACATTCTTCAGATCATTTATTCAGTGTGGCAATAACATTGTTGTTCTAAAAGAGACCTCAACTGTCACAATATACGGCTGCCATACATCTGCAGATCTCTTCAGGTAACGTAGGTTGTTTGAAAGATTTGATCACCATCATGATTTGATGTTTGAGAACAGAGCAGTATTCATATCATCAGACTTCCTTCCTTCTTATAGGACAATAGTGGAATGTTGTACCATGTCAGCCATCGATGAATACAGAGAGTTTGGAGTTTAATGCTGGCCATACACTCTGAGATACAAATTAGGATCCATTAAAACAGACCAATGTACGGCGATCGGTTTGGATCGTAATATCAGCCAAAAAAGCTACCACATTGAAATCCATTTCAATGCCGCTTTAGGATCGTATTTTTTTTTTTTACGAGGATGTCATCGAAATTAATCGCCTTTATAATCGGCCATGTGATGTTTTTTTTTATTCATAAAAAAATAAATATGGTACATACATATACAATAAAGATAGATAATTAGTATAATAACTAGATTCGAAATTCGAGTTATCAGGAACAGAAATGTCAAGCCATTTAACATGCATAAAATAATATAATATTTAACACAGGATCAAATATAGGGGTAGGGCTTTACATTATCAGGTACGTATCTATAAACTGGTCCCAATGTTTCAAGAAGTTTGAATCTTTTACCATGTTATATATATAAAAAGAGAGAGAGCAGAGAAAGCGAGAGACGATGTGTATACCTTTATATCTCCGTTTATATAACTTTTATATGTTATAAATCTATATATACACCACAACACACCTTGGTGATTCTCGGTGTTTGATCTGATTATTATATTAAAATGTTACCAGTATTAATGTAGCTATATTTTAGTAATGTGTAATATTATATATATATCATATATATATACTCACCATTCTAATTTAGTAATATTACATATAGTTCCATGTTGTGGTTTGTATTGTAATAAATATTAAAGAATACCTGTTCTGTCAGTTGTATACATTTATTATAAATCTTCCCATCTTTTCTCTCTCTCTCTACACCTCTCTTATTCTATAAATAATTTTCATTTTAAATATATATAGAATAGTGTAGACATTTGGTATAAAATCTATAAATATACACAAACGGAATAGAACTAGCAATCATACTCCCAATTCTGTTATATTTTTCCCACTTATGATAATCCCAAAATAGCACAGATAATATTATACAAAATTATAGTAAAGACTAACGTATATTGGCACTAGACAATACATACATTTAGCTGGTGGAATACTATATAGTACAAAAAAAACCCCTTAATAATGAATATTTTTAAAACTTTATATTAATTATTGTTGTTTGTGAAGATATTTCACTGGAAAAAAATTCTTGTAATTACATTTTAATTATCAGTGAATTAGAGTGTATATTAAAGATTATAGAAGAAAGTATTGCCGTCCTAAAAATGTTCATTTACTATGCCCCCATGTTTTCTTTAAACAACTTTGTCACATGAGCCATTTTTTTTATATAAAGGATTACTATAGACTGTAATCCATAAAATTTTATATTAGCGTGAATTAATGAACTTCTTAATTATGAAATATGTCTTCTCATAAGAAGTGTTATCTCACATGATCACAATTGTATTAATCCAAACTGAAACACATTTCTGTCTATATTCAGATGTAGACCTCAGTGCCATGTACGTCCTCTGTAGCTGTTGAAAATTTGTGTTGATAGGTAATTGTGACAGATTGTTACAATAATTAAATACAGACAGTAAAACATTGTTTGCAGATACTGAACACACATTTCCTTCCCCCCCCATTCCGTCTGTCCTTCCCATTTCCTTTCCCGCTTCGCCTCCGTCCCCCACATTTCCCCTTCCTTCCATTTCCCCTCCTCCTCCCGAGCTGAGTCAGGCTAGTTTTTGTTTCCACTTAATTGCGGAAGCCTGCGGTGGCGGCTGGGCCGCCGCTACCGAGGACCGGCCAACCGCTAAGAACCGCATCTCATGCGGTTCTTAGGCGGCGGCCCATTCATCCGCTATGGCCGTCGTCAGTGCTGGGCGGCCGCGGAATCGGGCCGGACGAGCCAGATGTCCGCTACAAAACTTCGGTCGAACCGAGTTGTAGGCAGACGGCCGCGTCGATTCCGCGGACAGGGGAACCCAGCGCCATTGAGATGAAATGGGGGCGGCTGCAGCCGCGGGCCTTCCGGCTTCTAGTGGAAACAAGCCCTTAAACATGCCCGTTCCCGTAGGTAATCACGGTTGCTTCAAAACAATGTAGAACAGTATGGTGGAAGGTTTCCTCCCGATCCTTGCCAGAACCAATTACAAAATTTTTGAACATGTCCAAATAAAGGACGACCAGAACAAAACGGCAATTATGATTTGTAATATATCGGTTGTAACCATGTGGACATGCAGGCAACCGATTTCAGCAATACAATGCATTTATTGGTTGGTTTTAATTGATCCTCATTTTTATCTCAGAGTGTATGGCCAGCATAAGCGATCCCCTTTATTGGCTAACTGAAATCATAAGAGAAGCAAGTCAATGCTGAATACATTCAGAAGGGATTTGAGCTTGCTTTTTCAGTGACTTCAGTCAGCCTATAAAGGGGATCACTTGAACCCCAAACTCTCTGTATTCTTATAGGGCAAAATTCTGCAATTCTTCCCATGTACATGATACACACACCCAGCTATCGACATCATCTAAATGAAAAGACCAGGCTAATTAGTTGCCATAGACCATTTCTGATGTTCACCTGACCAATCTAGGGCCCTTTCACACCATATGCGTTTCTGCATATATACAAAAATACATGCGTTTTTCACATTACATCTGCGTTTGCGTTTTTTAACAAATCAATGAAAAATGCAGGAAAAATTTATAAAAAATGCATACAGCAGTTAGTTTTTAAAAACACACGTGGAAACGCAGCATTTTTAAAAACACAACGCATACAGTGTGAATAGTAACATTGGTTGTCTATGTAAAAATGTGTGCAGTAAAAAAACGCGTGCAGTAAAAAAAAACTGCATATAGCTGGAAAGGGCCCTTATTCTCACTTGATCTTCACTAAAATAAAAAAGTAGGTGTTATGCCCTCTAATGTTAAATTCTAAGCAAAAAGGAACAGAGAGACCATCTCTTAATTCTTGTTTTACACTTTATTTTTAAAATATTGTCTATAAAATGGTAACCAATTGTTTTTGTATAGTCGTGTTGGTGCTTTTTCTAGCCATTAGATTTTATCTAAAACCTGCAAACTATCCTCCACTGGTGGTTCCATATTGAATTTCAGGAATTGTCCCATTTGGACCCTTGCTTGTTCAAATTGACTTTTCGAATAGGGTGTCTGATGCTGCTGAACCAGGTTATGACATTTGGCTTGGGTCTAACATTTCAAATTGTGAAGGCCAGAGCTGCTGGAGAGAAAGATCTGTTCATGTTCTGTTTTCTGACATTTTGTTTATATTTTATCCTTCACGTTACTAAGTTTTTGCTTATAGAGTATATACTGTAAAACACATATATTGTCAACATGTAGAATGTTCATTTAGCATATTATGTTATTTGAATTAACACTTCAGCACTCTTTCATTCAGGTTTGTTTGGACAACACCGCCACAACAGAAAAAGAACTGGACACGGTGGAAGTGCTGAAAGCAATCCAGAAAGCAAAGGAAGCAAAAAATAAATTGAATAATACTGATAAAAAGGTATAACAAAGGACGTGGTTTTCTTAAACTTGATATTCATACTGCCTATACTTTCCCATGCTGCTGGGTACTAATGGGAGGTGATTCTGTAACAGGACTAAACTACCTTGATTTTTAGTGTCTTTCATTGGGGTCAGAAGATTCCTGTTTTTTACAATTGCTTCTCTGTTAACGTTCTGACCGTATGTATTACAGCAGGTTATATGATGATGTATTTGAACTTGAAAGGTTCAGTTTACTTATCGTATATACCTGAGCATAAGCCACATTTTGTTCAATACCCAAAATGTCGGAAAAAATTTAATTAAGCAATTTAATTAAGCAAATTGGAAAACTTCACGGGCAGACTTTAATTGCAAAGCCCCTGAACATGGTATTGTCACAAAAATTGTTGGAGATGTAGGGCTGGATTGTATATACTCGTATATACTGGGTTTTTCAGCACCCAAAATGTTCGGATAAAGTCCCCAGCTGATCCCAGTCGGGCTGCTGGAGCTGCCATGTGTTCTCTACCGACAGAAATTAAAGTGAAAGGGCTACAGCTTCTGAGGCTTTGTAAGCAGCCAATCACGGTTAACCTGCTCCTTCGACACCTCATCCCTGCTATGTGCTCTGTGTACTGGAAGATGACTGTCTGCTGCTTAGTTCATGTCAGGGCGAGACATAACTAGGTGAGGTTAGTGGAGAGTTTATGGCTTAGTAAGGACTTGTCCTTACTAAGTGTCCTCTGCTGGTTTTTCCCCCACGGTGGACACCCATCTGCAGCAGGGAAAAATACGCAGACATTTACCGTTCATTACAATCCCCTTTGCGATATGTGAGCGGCACGCCCACAGTTCTGTTTTGAAGCTGCGGAATTCTATGTCTTCATTGCAGCACCGCGCGGTGCTGCCGGTGACACATCCATTAAAGAGGTGCATCAGAGGCAACTTTATTTTATCTTCAATTATCTATTAAATATTTTTCCAAATATGCCTATATTTGAATAAATGAGCCAGGTCTATTTGTAATAGTTACTGTAAGCGAGTGTCATGGATACAAACATTTTATATAGTATTTTATAAATCTGTAAAATAACTTTTATACAAAAAGGATTTTTTAAGAGAATAAATTCAACTTAAGCCAACAAGCTAAAGATATTGCTTAACCTCCCTAGCGCACTGCCCGTACCGCGCTGTTTTTAACAGCGCGGTATGGGCAATCGCGGCAGTGTACAAGGTACACTGCCTGCCATTTCCTCCCTCCCCTCTCCACACAGCCGGTGTCATTAATGACGCCGGCTGTGAGGGCTGGAAAGCCGACACTCCTCCATTAACATGGAGGTCTATGGCGCCGCTCTCCCCCCGCCCCACCCACCGCACAACCCCGGCTGGAAGCAGCATCGTCGTAGCTTTCCGGGGATATACAGCTTTCATGGCAGCCCAGGTCATCCAGGGTTTGTTCCTCACACAAACTCTGGATGAGCTGGGCTCATCATGACCGCTAGGGAGGTTAAGGCAGAAATTGTAACCGTCTTATTTTTTGAAGATGTAATGTTTGTTTATTTCTGATATATAGATGGTGTAGGTCTATTGGGTTTGGAATGAATGAAACCAAGCAGGAGTAGCCTGGCAGGACCATTAAACTGTGTGTGGCCCCTTGTCATGGCAGTGTGGCCATAGATTTTGAAACAAAGGTGTTTTGTGACTCCACTTCCTTAGCATAATCACTAAATGGTCTCATTCCTTCGTTGTTTTTGATAAATTGTAAATTGTGGACCACAAACAACAATGGAGCAAGACAAAATATAGAATATAATCAGGCAGTCCGTTGTTGATCATTGGTGTAGCACCACATCCCAGATTTTTCATATCCACAAAAGCAAGGTGTAAAGACAACACTTCTGGTGTATTTCTTAGGGTGGCCTTAGGCAGTTAGAAAGCTAAAGGCCCCCATACACGTAGCGAGCCATGACCAACATGTCCGTAAATCTCTGGCCATTAGTTTGAAAGGGGAATGGCGTCATCATGCTGCCCTCGGAACAGCTCCTTGATCGCACGTGCATCGACCTGTGTATGGGGGTACCTTAAAGGTACTGTTGAAATCAAAAACAACATACAGATAAAGTGTAATATCAAGAAAACAAAAATTTTGAGGAAGGAACAAGACCGTTACAACTAGTTATCCTAAGTAAGTAGACTAGGAGTCATGAGAACGTTTTTTAAGTTTCGTAATTTTTTGCCTTTTTTTAATGGTAATCTTTACTAAACTATTTAAAAAGGTGATCTGTATAGGAAGGTGAACAATACTTTTACTTTAATAGGATTGATCTTCACCTTCATGCAGAGCTGCAAATATAGAGGCTGCTGCTATCCTGAAATTTTAGGTATGTCCAATCCCTGTACCCCATCTATGCACTGTGATACATGGATTATTCTGTATACACTATATATACATATTGTTGCCTGAGACAATGTTAAAATTTGGGTGGGACGTTCATCTGTGAAATTACAAAATCATGAATACTTTTTGTCTTTTATGCAGTTTTGATCAAATCTGTAAAATTGTAGGATATTTAACCCCCCTAGCGCTTCTGATGAATTTATCTCGTCCAGCGCTTTCCTGTCAGTATTGCAGTGGACGAGATGGAGCAGTCAGGCAAAGATCAGATCCCCGGCAGCACATACTCACTGTTCTGTGCTCTACTGGTTCTGTGCTCTACCGGTGGCTGTGATCCTCTTAGCTGTGAAGCCGATGTGATGACATCACATCGGGGTGGGGGGGGGGGGCACGGGACATTCAAATGTAAATTGGGTTAACTTGAAAAAAACACATCTAGAAATCACCCCCAGTGTCATTTCCAGGTGTGCGCTTTGAAGTTAACTCTTTCAGAGAGTGCCAAACGGCATTGTATTGGATACAGTGATAACTGTATCCAATACAATTCAAAGTAAAACAAAAAAAAATTCCAATTGTAATAACATTTTTATTATAAACAAAACATAAATATAAATACATACTGTTTTGAAATCTTTTATACCAAATAAGTATTTAAGAGCTTTTATCATTCAAATGATACCTTTTTTATAATTTTTTTTAATGTACTTCTTTTTACAATAATTGTGTGTTTCAAATATTATAATAGTCAGGATGTCTATTAGACCCGTGTACGGACAGATTTTGGGAAGGCCTACAACATAAAAAAATTCCATTAGAGTCTATGGTGCGCTTTTGGTACAGAAATCTGGACCACACAATTGCGCTAGGGAGGTTAATAGGGTTAATCTTCACCTTAATGCAGAGCTGCAGATACAGAGGCTGCTGCTATACTGAACTTTTAGGTATATCCAATCCCTGTACCCCATCTATGCACTGTGATACATGGATTATTCTATGCCGTAGGCAAATATTATATAGATACTGTTGCCTGAGACACTGTTAAAATGTGGGTCAGGATCATTCTGTGATAACTAGGTGAACTAAAAAATCATGAATACTTTATTTTATACTGTTTTGACCAAATCTGTAAAATAATTGGATATCTAATATGCCTTCAATCTCTCATGCTGTCCTCCTGCATAAGGTAGTACTATAGAAAGCAAAACTAAACAGATCGATTTGTCAGTATTACAAGATAAATGTATTATGCCTAACTATGTGCACTTTTTTTTACATTATTTTTGAGTGATTATGATTTAGCAGCACAATGGCGAACCCTTATCTTTATAAATGTCTTAAAGGAAATTACGGAGTGTCACCTTTAAATAATAGCAATAGAAGGTGACTAGAATTAGGTTTTCAAAGCGTGCATGATGTGAATGAAAACAAATGTTTTCATTTGCTGGGAACATGCTACAATAATGGTTCTAGAAAGGTATCTAAACCCATCGGCTAAATTGCAATGCTGCAGCTTATAGCAATGTCAAAGTTGCATCAGTTTTTACTTTTTATTTTAAGATTATTTTCCGCGACCTAAGAAACGTGTGTTTTTAATTGGATTAATAATTAAAAAACTGGGTGAATGGGGCAACAGAAGAAAGACAATTGGTTCAGTCTGAATATGTAAAAACTACTAGTCAGCAATGCATAAAACAACTCAACAACTTGCAGAGCGACTGCGGGTGGTTGCACATTCGGCCCATAAGATGCAGGCACTTTTCCCCCCTGATTTTGGGAGTGAAAAGTGTGTGCGAAAAATACAGTAAGTACTGTAAATGATAAAATAAAAGATAAAATACTCACAAAAAAATAGGTACAGCGCAGGCTTAGCAGGAACTACCTTTTTTTTTTTTTTTTTTTTTTTTTTTAACTGGTTACCCAATACTAGATGTAAGGCTCAGGTCTGGGTGGGACGGACACCCCCGTTGACAACAGGGAGCATGTAGGGCACACACCTCTTTGCCAAACCACTGGTGTAATAGTAATTACCGCAATTTTGGTCTATAAGACGCACCCAGTTTTTAGAGCAGGAAAACCAGAAAAAATATGTGATATGTGTATATGTGTGTGTGTTTTTCACATCAATTGTGTCAATGAATTTAATTAATGCAGTATCAAATTCAACCAGTAGATGTCGCTAGCAGGAGTACTAGCACAGCACATCACTGATCGGGAGGAGGGGGGAGGGAGACGTCTGCAGAGTCTTCTCTCCTCTCCTTCTCTGGCTGTGCCTGTGTCCGTGGAAGCTGCAGAGTGACAGACACGAAGAGAGGGATAAATAGCAGTTCATCTATCTCTGTCTTCATTGTTTATACCAGCAGGGCTGTGGGCTCTGTTGGCATAAGCAATACAGTTCAGATGGGAGATCTGTACACCGGCCATAGCCGCATCTCTCATCTAAAAGCTCCTGGACTAATCTCCTTGCCGGGAGAGCAGGCGGGAAGCCAAGGTGCGACCATGCATTAGGACAATAAGAAGAGGCACTTTTTCTTATAGTCTGCAAAATACGGTATCTGTATTTTTTCTTATGGAGTAAGTAAAGCCCAAAAATTGTGGTAAATTAGATGCCCATTGTTCAGAAAGGTAATCCAAAATATGCTAAGTATTTGGATAGTGGTTACAAATAAAAGTATTCAATGCTTGTTGAAGTGGGTGCATGTCCCCTCCTTGGGTAGGCGCAGATTGAAAGGGCCAAGAAGTAGCATTGCATTTTGGGTTCTGGGTTTAGATCGCCTTTCAAGAGTAATAAAGGATAGTCATGTATGAGTTGACGGGTCAGCTTGCATTGAGTTTGATTGCAATGTGAGATAAAATAAGTGCCATTAAAATGGGAAACTGTATATATTGCTTCTGATATTTTCATTTCCTAGTGCTAATTATGGCAGCATCCAAAGGGTTGTACCACTGCCCCTTTAACTCTAGTTAGTTCTAAACCCCTAAACCAGTGGTTCTCAACCTTTTTAGATCCGCAAAAGTGACATCAAAAAGCATCACTTCCTGTATTTGGAATGTGTAAGTGCGGGTACGGAGTGCCACGTCTGCTTTCCAAATACAGGAAGTAAGACTCCGCGACGTCACTTCTGGCACAATCAGGTAAATATAATGTCCCCTTCCTCCTATTTTCCCACCCCCCTTGTGCAAATGATGTGCAATGATGCCTATTGTTAGCAGCCGCTCTGATACTTCCATTGGACTCCGCGACCCCTGTGAAATGGTTGTTTGACCCCCAAGGTGGTCCCGACCCACAGGTTGAAGATCCCTGCCCTAAACCATGCCTGCCCTTTCTTGGTAAATATTCCAAACATGTTAGGGAGGGACTTTTTCTTGAGGCAACAGAAAAGAAAAATGATGGAAGGGACCCATTTACAATTTTTCCTGGGGCACCATGGCAGCATACAATGGGAAATAACATGCTGACCTAGTGGGTACAATGCTAGGAAAGAGTTCCTAAAAACAGGCAGGCAACAAACGTACAACTATGGTGTTCTAAAGGGTTAAAGGCTCGGAGCTGCAAGCCATTGTATTATATAATAATGCCACCGCAAAGGGCGGAAATGAGATTTGATGTATAGGAGAGGAGATGTGGAAAGAATGATCATTGGACTGATTATACAATCTGATAAGTGTCTGTGTGGATAACACGTTGTTGTTTATTACACATTGATGTAGAATGTTGGGTATAGCCAGGAATTATATTTGAAGAATTATTAGATTATAAGAATGTTATTCATTTTTCTTATTTACTGTCCTAAATTTCAAATAAGATATATTGATCTGCAGTTCAATTTGAGATCTACCGGAAGAGGTAGGCACGAATGTGTAATTTCGATTGTCAGATTGTATTGTGATTGCTGTTGGCTGAATGATACATAACTGTCCGTAATATGAAGGTATAAATATTGGAAAAAGCTATGTCATTCATTTATTATTGCTTCTATCTTGTGACCACTAACGTGACCACTGATCATTTTTACCAGTGTATGTAAAGAGCTTTGTGCTGTATATTGACTTTGCTCTGTAAATAATATACATAAATAAAATATATACAAAACAACACAGAGCGGTGCGAGTTTTCAATTCTCTTGTTCACCAAATCAAGGAGCTAACCTTATAAATGTCTTTTATTTGGGAGGGAATGCAATGTTTTATTAGTTATCTTATAGTTTATTGGTTATATAACTAAGAGATCAGTTTAATGTGATTAATCTTGTGTGTTAGAGAATTATAAATGTATATTATTGTAGTTTTTTTATGTATTAATGTTAATTATGTTAATGTTAATTAGTGTATATAATATTAATTAGTAATTACCGTATTTTTTTGACTAAAAGGCGCACCGGACCATACGATGCACCCAGTTTTAGGGCAGGAAAACCAGAAAAAAAAAGATTTAATAAGTTTTCACATCAATTGGGTTAATGCAATGAATTCAATTAATGCAATATTCAGTTCAGCCAGTAGATGTCACTAGCAGCAGTACACTCTCAGCACATGGTCACTGATCGGGAGGAGGGGGGCCAACAGCTGCACAGTCTACTACTCTCCTCTGCTCTCCTCTCCGGCTGGCTGTTACTGTGTCCGTGGGAGCTGCAGAGTGATTGTAGTTTCCACGGATGAAGAGAGGGAAAGATGCCAGTTCATCTATGCCTCTCTATTGCCTATGCAAGCAGGGCTTTGAGCTATGCTGGCATAGGCAATTATACAGTAAAGATGGGAGACGGCATCTGACGGCTCCCCGGCTAATTTCCGTGGCAGGAGAGCTGGCGGTAAGCCAAGGCGCGACCACCCACATTCGGACCATAAGACGCAGGCACTTTTTGCCCCCAATTTTTGGTGTGAAAAAGTGCAACTTATGGTCCGAAAAATACGGTATATATATCCATGGGGGCAGCCATGATATCTGATTACCTACACAGACCTTGTATCCAGTATTGCAGCTGTATATCATGATTTGCCTTCATTTTTCACATGCAAGTCCGTAGATATTTCTTTGGTATTAAAGTGCAATTAAAAAAGTGTTTCAAACTGGTCTATGGCAGTCATAACATGCCTTACCGTTCTTAAATATATACAGGAGTGCACATAACTTTCTTAGTGAGCTACTTGGATGAGTACCAGAAGATGGTGTTTGGTACTTACCCCATATTTAGGGTGGTCTCCCTCACTGTCCTCTGAGTCAGCTTCCTGCATGGTAGATTCTGCTGCAGATGGACCTCCCTGTTCCTGATTGATCCTCCAATCAGCTGCCTCCATTCAGCTGCTGTTTGTATGCTAAATTAATTGGGCCTTAAGCCATGGGCAAACTGCCTGCAAGTCAAGGTAAATCCTCCGGCAAATGTTCAGGCGCGCATCCTTTTTCACCCAGCGCAGGGAAACAGCAGTGGACACATGGCCTTATATATGTCTACTCTAACTTTCAACCCCCAGATCTCCAACAACCTAAAAAAAAGTTCAGTTTTTTTTTTTTGTAATTTACATTCCCAATTTGACACCCCTAACTTTCAGTTGTATTAATGTTTCCCTGTGGTGATCCAAGTGACATAAATTGTATACATTTAACAATAAAACTGAAAGAATTTGGGCAATTTAAATGACACAGTGAAATTGCAATACCAATTTTGGCCAGAGTGTCGCTAGTGAGCACTTGTCATCTATCGGCTTCTTGTCACACATGGAGAAAGGATAGAGGGAGAGTGGAAGCTGACGATTTCTCCTGGACAGTCAGACTCCTCAGTACACACATGCGCTCAGTATCAGCAATATAGGTCCACATAACTAGGTTTTGACCCCATTTGGGTAATAGCGGACCACTTTTGTGCACCCCTGGATATATATATATAGTATACAGTGAAGGATTACAAAAATGGTAGCTCAACAATTGACACTCACCCTTTGTTTTAATGCTGGGGAAGGTTGATTGATCCCCACATTAACATCTATTAATATGCGTGGGGAACTTATGCAGTAGTTATAATTTGCTGGGAGGAATCATTAATATAGTCTTTAAATATAACTAGGTCTTCCATGAAGGTCCCCTTCTTGCCTCATGTAAGCAAGAAAGAGTTGGAGCTAATCATGTTCTGTGAGCCTACAGGGAGTATGGTTGTCTTCATATATAGATATAAAATAAAATATATGTACTGTAATGACGTTTACATGAAGTCACGGATGATACAATGTTATGGAGTTTTCTTGACCTCCATCTATACATAAACATACCTTGTGACCAGTAATTTTCCCAAAAAACTTAAAAATGAATTATTGTATATTTTGCAGTAAGCACATGCTGTATATTGAGCATTTACTTAATCAAATCTTTATATGAGTTTCATTTTTTGTAGATGCTCGCTATATAACATGTTATTAGATGAAGTTATTTGTTCAGGGAACTCAGGGTCACATGATATTGTGTGCATAAGGTGTATAACACAACCATTGTGTACCACTGCAAACATGGCGTCCCCAATGTACTGACATAATTATAATTTACATACAAATAGAAGGTTAATAAAAACACACCAGATAATGTGCCGTATTTTTCAGACTAGAAGACGCATTTTTTCACCCCCAAATTTGGGGGGGCGAAGTTCCTGCATCTTATGATCTGAATGTGCAAAATGGCCGCAGGTGATCGCAACTTGGCTCCCCTCCAGCTCTCCCGGCAGATGGGAGATCTGCCCACAGCCAGATCTCACATCTAAAATTTATTGATTATATGTGCAGAGCCCCGCAGATATAACCAATGCAGAGTGTATGTGGCGAAAGCTGCACACTTGCAGTTTCCTCACACACACAGCGTAGAGGGGACAAGGAGTCATGAATGCAGATTCCCCCACCAGCCCCTTCCCCGTGTATAAGGAAGAGGAGGTGCCGTAAGTGTGCTGTCTAGTGGCACATTTTTTGTGGCTGAAATTGGATACTGCATGGGATTTTTCCCTAATTCATTTAAACACATGAAATATTATTTTTGTTTTCTGTTTTTTTCTGCTCTGAAAACTGGGAGCGTCTTATTTTTTACTCACTGATACATTAGCTAGGTCTAGATGATTCCCTTTTTAAAGAGAAACACGAACACAATTTTTTTTTTACTCCGGAATATGAAAACTATTCATTAGTAAATTGGCCGGGGTCACCCACCTGTGAGGATTGTTTTCTTTTTTAACTATAGTCAATCAACCCATAAATATAAGGCCAAGGCTCCACTGAATTTTTTTTTTAATCACATGTAAAAAAGCATGAGCTTTAAGGTGCTTTTTGGGAGGCATCCTGTTGCGATTTTGTACGCTTTGGTCTCAATTTTTGATGCGTCTTGGACAGGACTTTTTTCTTTCTTTAGAATTCATACACTTGTATAAGATTGTGCCATGCCTGTGTGTACTGGCCTATTGAATACAATAGACAGTGTTTCGGTCGGGTCTAAAGGATTCGCGCAGAATGCTCAAAGATGGACAAAACAGCCTAACTGTTTTCAAAAAGAAAGCTGAAATTAGAAAGGGTTAATAAATGTTATTAATCAAAAATACCAATATCGGTTCAGTGGCGATATTGGCTATATTAAGGAGGCATTTACCCAGACGTTTTTTCAGCTTCTGACAGCAGCAGTCCGAACAGCCTGCCTGCCCCTGTGTGTGGGGGTCATTCACAAAACGGCCCCATGTTATCCCTATTGGGCGCACGTGTTTCCTGATGCCCGTCTGAATGCTCCCTTATTGCATGTGTCCAGTGACAATTGTCAGCTCTAAACATTAATCCTATAAAAAGTTGTGTAAATCCTGGGTTTACTCTTGAAATACTAATAAGTTTACATGTAATAAATAAATGTAATGTTTCACATATGACCTGTCATTGAAAAACAAATATTTTTCGCTAAGGTTTACAGTTTGAAATAAAAGTAAAAATACTTTGTTTTTCTCTCTTTTTAATAATGTTATTATGCGATGGAATGTAATTCATCAAATGACAGTGTATCTCTTCCTGTAATTGTTGTCTTAGCGTTGTGTAGTCTTCCTCTCACGCTCTCTTTTATCACTTTATTTATCAGATGAGTGAGGACTTCCGGCTCACTTCTTCCAGCTCTTCTCTTCCTGCAAATGCTTCCTCTTCTGTCTCTCGGCCTGTTCCCTCCAGTCAAGGTAATCATGTATGTATCTTCTTGCTTCTGCTAATGTCCCTTCTGAAAGCACTAATTAGCCAATCAACAGGGACGTTTCTGTTCTGCGTATATGGCACATTTACTTACAAGGTGTACTTTGTTTAAGTACAAAATGTATTTCAGATTGACAACTTACAAGTCACTCTCACAAGTTCCATTTACAAGTTATTATTATTATCTTGTATTTTTATAGCGCCGACACAGCACTTTACACAGTATATATAGTCATATCACTAACTGTCTCTCAGAGGAGCTCACAATCTAATGTCCCTACTGTAGTCATGTATATGTAACTAACACATAAGTCACATATGACAAATTTTTTGTTTGGGGGTAAGCCAATTAACCAGCCAATTATTCATGTCTTTTGAGTGTGGGAGGAAATCGGAGTACCCGGACGGAACCCACCCAGACATGGGGAGAACATACAAATTCCTCGCAGATAGTGTCCAGGCTGAGATTTGAACCTAGGACCACCGTGCTGCCCAAGTTGGTCTTCCACTGCTTCTTGGATCTGGTTGCGTTACACAGGGGCAGCCTTTGCATGCTTTCACAATGGATTCAGGATGCGTTTACGGTGCATTTTTTTAAACACATGTGGGAGTTTGGGGACCATGATCAGTGTGGCCACACCCCAAGATTTTAAATTTGTCCTTTTTTTTTTTTTATAAAAAAAAAAAAGCATGAGGTCCCCCATCACTAACCAGACCTTCTTTTGCATGGGATCTGGTATGCCTGAAACAGGCAAGCACCCCAGACAGGGTGACCCCCTACTCCAGGCAATACCAGGCAGACCTGGATGCCCAGGAAAGACCTCCCTGTCCAACCATGCCCGATGCCATACCTCAATCAGGAGAAGACCCCTCGTTAAGGTAGGGTTCCTCTTCCCGATAACCTTTCCCTGTTGTTGTAGGGGTGCGGGCTCATAGAGCATCTGTGTCCCACAAAGGGGGGGATCTCATACCTGGAACTCCAGCAATGTGTCATGTCATGCATTGTCCAGCGACTGATGCCTGTAAGCGGCGGGTATATGTTAATATATCCCCGTCACTTACCCTGGCATCTGCGGGCATGTAATAAGGGGCTCTAGTTAATGATTGGGGAATCGCACGCTTTTAAAAAACAAATGTAAAAATATAATTAAAATGACATAATAGCTTTGTTTGTACAAGTTTATATGTATGCAAATTTGTATTATTTCTTCAACAGGATGAATGCATTTTTTTTAACGTGTCAAAAACACATGCTCATGCATTTTTAACATGCCCAATGTGTTCTCTTTGGGTGCAGTAACCATCTCCGGTGCGTTAGTGTTCTGTTCCTTTGAGGGGTTTTTTCAACATGGTGTTCACAAAAACAAGGACATTGAATATCAATGGAAGTGTTTACGGTTCATTGCATTTTGACACCGTGGAAACATAGCCTAACATTG
Source organism: Ptychadena robeensis (assembly GCA_036250615.1). NCBI lineage: Eukaryota > Metazoa > Chordata > Amphibia > Anura > Ptychadenidae > Ptychadena > Ptychadena robeensis. Next base: position 112,483,300 of record CM070037.1, on the reverse strand, counting down.
ATGTATTGCTACACTACACTCACTGGCCACTTTATAAGGCACACCTTGCTAGGTTGGACCCCCTTTTTCCTTTATCCTTCGTGGCGTAGATACAACAAGGTACTGGAAACATTCCTTAGAGACATTGCTCCATAGTGACATGATAGCATCACGCAGTTGCTGCATCCATGATGCCAGTCTCCCGTTCCAACACATCCCAAAGGTGCTCTATTGAATTAAGATCTGGTGACTGTGGAGGCCATGTGAGTACAGTGACCTCATTGTCATGTTCAAGAAACCAGTGTGAGATGATTGGAGCTTTATTACATGGTGCATTATCCTGCTGGAAGTCGCCATCAGAAGATGGGTACACTGTGGTCATGGGGTGGACATGGTCAGCAACAATACACAGGTAAGCTGTGGCATTGCAACGATGATAAATTACTACTAAGGGGTCCAAAGTGTGCCAAGAAACTTTCCCCCACACCATGACACCACCACCACCAGCCTGAACCACTGATACAAGGCATGATGGATCCATGCTTTCATGTTGGTGACGCCAAATTCTGACCCTACCATCCGAATGTCGCAGCAGAAATCGAGACTCATCAGATCAGGCAACATTTTTCCAATCCTCTATTGTCCAATGTCGGTGAGCTTGTGCGAATTGTAGCCTCAGTTTCCAGTTCTTGGCTGACAGGAGTGGCTCCCGGTGTGGTCTTCTGCTGCTGTTGCCCATATGCCTCAAAGTTCAACATGATGACCTTTGGCATCAAGAAGGCATTTGCGACCACAGAACTGTTGCTCACTGGATGTTTCCCTTTTTTTAGACCATTCTCTGTAAACCCTACAGATAATTGTGCGTGACAATCCCAGAAGATCAGCAGTTTCTGGTATACTCAGACCAGCCCGGCACCAACAACCATGCCACGTTCAAAGCCACTTAAATCACATTTCTTCCCCATTCTGAAGCTCTGTTTGAACTGCAGTGGTTCCTCTTGACCTGAGCAGCTTCATCCAATACCTACATCGCCAGGTCCAAGCATCAGATTTAGTGGGTTTTAAGCATGCTGCATTAGATACACAGCAGCGAAGGAATGTTCTCTGGAGCAAAAAAGCATGCTTGCCTGTCTGGGGAGTGCTATACTGTATATAATTAAAGCGGATATAAACTATAAAGAAGAAACATAAACAAATAAAGATATATACATTACTCGTCTTCATCCAGGGACAGCAACCCCTAAAAATAAAATACCTTTCCTGCCTGCTCGCTCCCGCACCACCATGCCTGGAGTGTCCGGTCTTCTAGGCTGCAAGATGGTCTCATTCCCTCTACCAATCCGGATCTGAATCTGGTGCTTAACCAGATTCAGATATGGCTGGCTACAGGCGCATAGGGAAGGTAGACATCAGAATTGATGGGGGGGGGGGGGGGGGGGGGGGGGGGGTGAAGCGTCGCTGGATTTTAACACTCTTACACTCTCTTTTTTGGCTTTTGACCTCCGATTTGCCCTATTATCGACAGCTCTGGTAGGCAGTGGTAGGTCCACTTTAATAATGCATGTAAAATCAGTGGTGGTTCTTTTATGAAATAACCCATCTTTGTCAGATACTCAGAGAGACAAGTAGGGATTCAATAACAAAGGCTTTCCATAATGCTAAACGTCTTATCAGTAAAAAAGGAGGAAAGCCAAGATACAACAATTTCCGGAGGACAAACTACTTGCACAAAGAAAGAAGAGCTGTGATGCTCATACACTTGTCATACATGGATTCATGTTTCTGTTGCATTGAGCACTTTAATAAATTTTATTGCTTGTTAATTGGATCTTACTTATGGTACACAGACTACACTGAAACTGAATGGAGTTTAAAAAAACATTCTCTTGAATATAAGGCGAGTTTTTCAGCCCAAAAAAACGTGCTTAAACATCCCCCTGGGCTTATACTCGAGTTAGAGTCAGGGTGCCACTTCGCTGGCAGCCACTGTGAATGATCAGATGTGTTTCCCGTGTGTTTCCAAGATCAGCCCATTGAAATTTGAACAAACGGCACCACACCGCCATGTAGTGGATAACTTATTTGTTTTTTACTGGAGAATGGCCGTGCAGCTTATCTGCCAGGGACCCGCAGTGGGGAATCTTTGCTGTAAAGTATACAAAATGTATGATTCATTAAACCCCAGGTGCCCAACCTGCGGCCCTTTAGGCATTTCTTGGCGGCCCCCCTTGGTTTTCTACTTGCAGTCCCAGAAACCTAACTGTTAATGCATACTGCATAGGAACTCACCTGTCCTAGCCCAGGATCTTCTTCGGAGGGAAGAGGAGGAGAGGGACTCGCTCTGGCTGTGCACATGAAAGCCAATCAGCAACCCAGACAGCGCCTGAGCAAGTCCCTCACCTCTCCTCCACTTCCTGCTCTATGAATATCCTTATCCTTATGAATCAGGAACAGGGAAGCTTCCTACCATGCAGGAAGCTGATGCAGAGGACAGCGAGGGAAACAGTGAGGAAGACGATATACAGTTGTGTTCAAAATTATTCAACCCCCACTGAAATTGAGTGTTTTGGCCATTTTGACATTGATTTTTATCATTTCAGTCATCTTGTTTACAATGAAATGAAAGAGATGCTTGTTAAGCAGGCCATACACTCTGAGATAAAAATTAGGATCCATTAAAACCGACCAATGAAAGCATTTTATTGGCCTGAAATCCGCACATGTCCACATGGTACTACCGATATATTACGATCGTAATAGCAGTTTTTTTACGATCGTAATTTATTGGACATGTTCAAAAATTTTAATTGGTCTGGCAACATCGGGAAACTTCATACTGTTTTCATAGTGTTTACCAATCAATTACTGCCGAGACTTCCCCTTTAAAAAAAAAATACATCACAATGGGCGATATAAACGGCGATGAATTTCGATGACATCCTCGTAAAAAAAAAAATATGATCCTAAATTGGATTTTCAATGTGGTAGCGTTTTTGCCGAATATTACGATCCAAACCGATACCGCTGTCGGGATACATTGGTCTGTTTTAATGGATCCAAATTTTTATCTCAGAGTGTATGGCTAGCATAAGTCAGACAAATATAACATAACATTGATAATGAAATAACCACAAATGTCTGTTCTGTGCTCACATCATTATCAGTTTTACTCAACCCCCAAGTGACATCCATTCTTAGTACTTAGTACAACAATTTGCCAGTTATAACAGCTTTTAAACGTGAAGCATAGCTTGATACAAATGTCTTGCAGCGATCTTGAAACTGAAATGATCAAAATCAATGTCAAAATGACCAAAACACTCAGTTTCAGTGGGAGTTGATGTACAACTGTACATATGGGGTGAGTCTTGGTGCTTGTCCGATGAGCTCACTTAAAAAGTTATGTGCACCCCTGTATGTATATATAAATAAACTGTTGCATACCTGCATTACTCTGAACTATCATTTTGAGCATACCTTTACATTTGTCCACACCTTTGTAATAGTGGTGAATAAAAAGTCTGTTTTCTATTTCCTAGACCATCCCGCAGACAGCAGATCTTCCTGTAGTGTAACTCGCAAAGATCGCTCTCAGAGAAAAGGTGGAACCCAACATTCTGTACACGACAGAGAAAACATCAAAGAGGTGAATTACAGAGTACAGTACATACAGTTATTAATGGTGTATTTACTTGATGACTACCTAACTTTGACCCTATGTACTTTCTGTACATAAGTGACCTTACATAATAACCTATGAACTTCAGTAGTACAACTTTGGATTCAGTTGTTTAACAAAACAACACTTAAACATTGTAATAAAAACTTGCCGTACACATTTCAGGTTATTTAAGATTGTAACTTGTGTATTCAGCCTACAGCTTATCAAAACACTAACAAATAAAACAAAAAATGGAAATACTGAAACTCACCAGTCTGGTGGACTAGCTGAGAAATGATGATTGATGATGAGATTACTACTTCTTTGCCTAGACATTTTAACACCACTTAAAAAAAACCACTAATGCTCATGGTAATTATTGGTATTCTCCTCTTTCAAATTAGCAGATAAGCAATGACCATGATTTAATAATAAAGCCCCTCCCCCCATACACCTTACAATCTTACCATACAATATCTGTACAATCAACTTTTCTTCTACTAAAACCATGTGATATGAGGAGCTTTCTAACCCTTTCCAATCACTATGTATTCTATCAGGGAGGACCCAGCACTACATAGCAAAATACATAGTGATTGGAAGGTATATATCACTGCTATCTTGGTCCTCCCTGATAGAATAGCATAGTGACTTGCAAGGGTAATCACTGCATGTCGTGCTGGGTCTCCCTGATATACATACATCGTGATTGAAGGCTCTATCATCTGCTACTGTAGTGCGTGGGCCTCCCCTGAAGAATACATAATGATTGGAAGGTATAATATCACTGTATGTAGTCTGGGTCCTCCATGATAGAATACATAGTGATTGTAAGTATTTTCATATCATGGAGGACGCCAGCGCACATAGCAGTGATATATACCTTGCCAATCACATGTATTTTATCTGGGAGGCCCGGCACACCTAGCAGTGTTATATACTTTCCAATCACTAGTATTCTATCAGGGAGCACTACCTAGTTGTGGAGAATCTAAAGGAAATTGTTGGAGGGATCTAACGGTGTAAGGGTGGTGGTGGGGGGGCTAAAAGTGGAGATCTTAATAAAAAAGGGAGATCTTCCTGAAAAGTGGCGATCCTTGTAATGGTCACACATACAGGTCAGGCTTTCATATAAACTTTGGACTCCTTGTAAAGCTTTCCTTCATATACTTATATCTGCATTTACTTAAAAATACTAAAAATGTCTATAGATTTGGCCCTTGAGACATAGCCCTGCTATACGCCATGTTGAGAATGTAGTATTTTTTTTTATTTTGAACTATTAAGTTTCCTCTTTACAGCCATCCAAATCTGATTCAGTTTTACCGAATGAAAATAAAAATCTTCATATGACCAGGTAAGATTTTTATCTACATTTCTAGAACATATTTTTATTAATTCACAAATTCATGAAATGTAGTAGTTTTATTAGAATCTACAATGTGCGAGATATATTTTTCGACCACCATATAAAATGTGTCCTGTCTAGTAAAGGCCCATTCACTGATCTAGAGTTATACTGTAGGTTGTTGTAACATTTTTTTTAACGCCATTTATTTACAAGCGCATTCTAATGCAACAACCCTTTTGATGACTACACACAACACATAACAACACACTGGTGGGCAATGTGGTTTAAATCCTCAGAAGAAAATGTTTACATTTTGGTGTAGTTTAATGTGCCTTAATGCAAAGCACAACCACAAATTGTGGGAGCACATGTAGATTATGCTAAACTCCTTATTTATCATATGCCAAAATATCTGTTATGTAAGCTGCTTGTATGTTTTCATTAACCCTCCTAGCGGTCAGCACGTACAGTGCCGTTTTAAACAGGCAATCAAAGCAGAGTACTGTAAGGGCCAATGCTATCCTGGGTACCACCTACTGGTGGCACTGTGCTTCCACTTACCCTGGGTAGTTTCCCTGGTCACTAGCATGTGGCGTCCTGCAAGTGTGGACTGGGTTGTGTACACCTGTCTCATTAGCTTGAAGCCTATATAGGTGTGCCTCGCCCTCCCACACTTGCCTGAGCATTTTAAGCCCCCCATACATGCTGCGATTTGCACCCGATTGTTTGGCCGATCGACCACTGTGCACGTTCACATCACTCAATTTGCTGCTAAATCGGCCACAAATCGAATGCTCATACTTTAAATTCAGCCATAAATGGACCCACAACATGTCTGTAATATTTAGATCGAGTACCTCACTTTGGATGGGGACCAGTGTCCCCATCCAAAGTAAATGCTGGCACACAAAGGGTGTGTGAGACCGGCCACAAGTCATCTTGTGCAGTCAATCTGCTGTGAGATCAATGGAAAAGGTATAGGAGGCTATATCTTTACCTGTAACCTGAACTCTGTTCCCCTGATCCACTATCTGGATCATCTGAACCCTGGATTATCTAAACTCTTGTCCCCTGCACTTGAATCTTCTGTGTCCTTTTTTCTCCTGCTGCCTGCCCTGGTCGCCCCCCCCCCCCCCCCCCCCCCCCCCCCGGTCCTGATCCTTGACAAGTACATAGTAATCTGCTTGTAATCCCCACCCTCTCTCCTTTCCTGTACACATCTGTGCTGGGAAACACACTCCTTTATTTACATGGAGATCTATGATGCTGACCTCCCGCCAATCAATTCCAAAGTCAATCGGCAGGTCCACCACGAAATGCCACAGTTTCGCTGTGAATGGGTGAGTATGCGCGAGCCCAGTTCAGCCAGAGTTTTGTTGGAAACAAACTTAGGACGAATTAGGCTCGTCTCCACTGCTAGATAGTTTAAAACAAACTGGGGGGCACGAAGGTTTTCCGGGGTGGCGCTGGCCCTCTTTCTTGTGTTTAAATGGGGGGGGGCTCGATAATGTTTTTTAATAGAAAAGGGGGGCCCTGCAAGTTTGGGAACCACTGGGTTAGAAGATGAGAACATTTATCTTTCTTTGTGTCACATAATTTCTTCTTGTTGCTTCTCTCCTGTTCTTTTTTTTTATCATAAATGTATTTCAGGTTTTTCAATTATTTTTATTTTTTTCTTCCACTTGTCTTTTTCTGGCCCACGTGTTCCATTTGCCATAATCAAATATTACAATATGTGTAACCATTGATAAGACTCTGCTGTAGAACATATTGTTTCCTAAAGCTAACTTGTTCATTTTGTTTTGTCCTTTGAATGGGAAGTCTGATGACATTAGAAGAAGAATCTACAGTCATACCAGACCTTCACAGCTCCCTATTTCCTATCCCTTGCGTTTCAAACACTGATACTGATCAAGATTTTATTCCTTACTTTTCCACCTCAATTGCTCATGCACTGAAACAAAAGCAGCATCTAGCTGGGAAGGTGGAGACCACAAATCATCCGAGAGGCGACTCTTGCGAGCCAGGGGATGGTTACTTTGAGATGGGACTCCATGAGAAAGATCATAATGTGGAGTGGAATCTGTCAGAGAGTGCTCCTTCACGTCCTCAAGATATTAATATCGTACGGGTACTTTGGAATTTCTCAATTCACCTTCAGGGAGACAATACCGTGAAACCATGTTCTTCATGTCTTGTGTTGACTGACACCCTAATTGCCTTGTTTGAAGTCCATCACGAGAAGCCGAGAGAAAGCCACATTTCCCTTCCATCTTTGCTGAAACTGGTTTGTTATTTTTGTTACGGTGATATTACAGAATTCAGACCTCTAATACCAGAGACATGCTTAGCTCTTAATATAAGAAATGGAGAGGAGTACCTAGTCATAGTAACGGACTCTCAAAACTTACAAGATTTGTATTCTTGTTTACATGAACAATGCTCACAAAACAGCACTTCACTGGCGTCTGGCTCTGCCCCGACTTTTGAAGGTGGACTTCAAGGTTTCTTTGAAAATCTGGTTGAGGAACACCATCTAAATATATCAGATTGCGAGGTTAAAGGATATTTTCCAGTGTATCTGTTTGATGATCTTTCCAAGAGGAACGCACAGAAAGACTCTGAGGGCACAGATTCAAGTTCTGCATCTTGTTGGATCATGAAGGTCAACTCTACACACAACATTGATAATGCTTTGCCTATTTGGTTGTTCTTTACTCAACAAGAGATAATCATGGTCCAAATAGACTTTATTATGATCTCTATGAATAAAAAGCTGTCTGACTGTTCTTTAAAAATCTTCGGTCTGAACAGAGTTCCTCTGGCTTCCATAGTTGTGCACCCAGTGTGCCAGTCTGCTGAGGAGAAACCGTCTCTGCGGGAAGGCCACGTCCTTCAGCTTATTATGGACTTCATGTGCGTCTTTTGTTTTTTTGTTTTACAGCAAGATAAATGTCGTTTTTTATCTCTGTATAAACTGCTGAGAACTTCCCTCCAGGATTTGAAAAACATCGTCATCTTAAAGACTTTGGTTAACTTGACAAGCACGCAAAGTGACCTTTCGGAAGCCAAGAAGACACATATACAGACTGTTAGGTAAGGACTTTGTTATATGTTCGTGTGTGATTAAATGTTTAGTGGGATAGTCAAAATGCAGGTAATACATTTTGTGATTTAACTTACATATTTTGGGGAACAAGCTATAAGAAAGCTAGAAAACAGCTTTTTAAAATGGACCTACCACCAGAAAATGATCTACACATGAATGACACTTGAAGGGTCAATATAAGGGAGGAACGCATTAATAAAAACTCCCCTGTAATTAGTCATTTAAGAAGGAACGCATTTAAAAAAAACTCCCCTGTAATTTAAGAAGATCCCCCACAGCCCTCCCTCACTTCCTGGCCCTGCTTAAGTATAGCCATGGCGAGACATCACAAGAACTAAGTGTTTTCTGTGTGATTCTGTCATCTCGGGACTTCAATGAAAGTACATTGAGGAAAATTCCAATGAAAACGCCCCCAGTGGCCACCTGCGATATTGCACCCGGAGTTTACCCTCAGAAGCCTGGCGAATAAAGATGGAATCGCTCATAGGATTCTACAGAATAGCAGGTAAGTATATTATTTTAGGATCGTGGAGCCCTAAGCCATTATGATACCAGCTCAGAGGTAAGTCAAACTTTCATTTTACATATGTTATTTTGACATATTGAGTGTACATCCGCTTTAAGGTAGCCACACACAGCTTAATAATTCCATTTAATTGACAAAACAATCGATCTTCTGAAGTCGATTGAACGGGAATCGACCAAGCAGTGATCAGACATGTTAATTTCAGTAGATCGTACAAGGATCTGATGGTTTTTCTAGGTATTTAGATCCATTTGTATTCGATTGTACCATGGAGCATGTGCACCAATCTAAGTAAAGGAATGGATCAGTTTTAAATCCTGTGTGGTGGAACAATCGATCAATGTTTAACTGACAATCAATGTTTAAATCACAAGACGATCGAATGGTGCAACAGTAGATCCGTGTCAATAGATCCCGCTTGAAGACACTCGAGCAAACAGGGTTCCAACATGTTCAAAACCCTGTTTTTTTGTCTATTACATTGGATGGGGACCGTGAGTCCCCCCCCCCCCCCATCTAAAGTAGTGGAGGCAGAAGTCCTGCGGCTGCACAACCTACAGGCTGTGATTAGTGGGTGGGGGGGGGGGGGCTGTCACAGCTCTGTGTGCTGTGCAAGGGGGGTGAGGGAGCCATGCTGTATCTCCTTTCCTGGCTGCCTGCAGCTCCCAGCCAGTGAGAGCCGACACCGGACCAGCTCTTACAACACCGGGTGTACCGGGTCCTCATCGAACAGGAATTAAAGTGCAAAGTGGTGCGCATTGATTCCTATTCGATTGACCCGCAATGGAGTGCAGCATGGTGATGTCACCACTCTGTGATGGTCGAGGGTCGATTGCACAGGCATCTGCCTGTGTATGCGCAGCTTAAGCCACCTCAAAGGCTATTGTAAGACAAAGATCAAAATAGGCTCAAGAGAGGTCGGATACAACTATACAATTCACAAAGTTAAAATCCATGCAAAAAATTATAAAATAGAATAGAATATTCACAGTATGTGAAGCATATATAAGTGCAGCAGTACGTCATGGGGTGGTGTTACTTCTGTAATTTTAGATTTAGATGCTTTCTTATTGATACTCTTCAATACCCTCTGGTACACTTTTTCGTTAAATGATTTTTTTTAGTCTGCAGTATCTTTTATCTTTATGTATTCAGAAATCTGATGGGGGTGTTGAAATACAGACCAGTGGGGGTGGCTCCATATGTTTTGCTCAAATCCCAGACAAAGTTTTGGTGCAGAAGCTTGAATTCCCCTTACAGCCTCCATCACATTGGCCGGTGAGACTATGAGGCTCTCTTTGTAATGGTGGAGACAGCCCAACATTCTGGCAAGGCAGAACATATTGAATTACACTTTGAACCTGTTAGCAGCGTTTGCATTTCCTCAATGCATTTTCAAATGTACATTGATAAAATACTGCCTGGTCAAAACAAAGTTGCCACCAAAATAAAGGTCACACGCGGTAATATTTCGTTGGACCACCTCTAGCTTTGATTATGGCGTGCATTCACTGTGGCATTGTTTCGATAAGCTTTTGCAATGTCACAAGATTTATTTCCATCCAGTGTTGCATTCATTGTTCCCCAAGATATTGCATTGATGGTCTGACCACTGCACAAAGCTTTCTCCAGCTCACCCCACAGATTCTCAATGGGGTTAAGGTCTGGACTCTGTGGGGGCAATCTATGTGTGACAATGATGTCTCATGCTCCCTGATCCACTATTTTACTATCTGAGCCCGATGAATCCTGGCATTGTCCATCTTGGAATATGCCTGTGCCATCAGGGAAAAAAAATCCATTGATAGAATAACCTGGTCATTCAGTATAGTCAGGTAGTCAGCTGACCTCATTCTTGGAGCACATACTGTTGCTGAACCTAGACCTGACCAACTGCAGCAACCCCAGATTTATCCAATAGGAGGCTCGTACCTATCTGCTTAGTTAAATCCAGGTGGTGACTTTTGTTTTGATCAGGCAGTGTATCCTAAGTGCATATATTCTATTGTCGTCTTTCAAGGTTTTTACAATCATTAAAGTCTTCTTTTTTTACTTTCTAGTAACGTTAAACCTTCGATGACGTTACCTACCACTTACCCTTCTGAAAGTTTACATCAGAAATTGCGTGAAGAAAATCAGATACCATTTCACTTGCCTGCATCTGAACCATTGCGCTTTATTGCTGCACTTACTGAAAAAAGTATTGTGGAGTTCTTTCATAACAGTGTCGCTGAGGTAGGTATACTCCGGAATCATTCACATCTATGATGAAAAGGGTGGGAGAACATACTTTTCATGGTGACCCCTTACATAACATGTAAAGCCATAGAATTTTAAGATGACACTTGCGTAGAACTTTTGGCAGTAGAAAAACTGTTGTTTTACCTGGTCGGGCTGCAAGCTTTCCTCTGTCTGCACATCAGTGACGTGTGATGTGCTGTGTCCAAACACACAATCATTTCCAACACCAGATATCCTGTTAGGCGTAATTGTGTTAAACAAGCCATGTGTCATACACAAAAGGTCACTCCAATAAAGTAGCGTACAGATGGATAATGCAGGAGATGGTCAGGGGCAATCTAGGGTCAGGGCTGGCAGAGTTCAATTAATGTTAGAAATAAATACTTTCAAAAATGGCTTTATGAAAAGGGACTGTGTCCATCCAATGTTTTTTGTGAAATGTAGAAATTTGTTGGCAACAAAGTCACTAGAAGTAAAATTGGGCCACAGGAAATTTAAACTGGGCATGTCCCCTCCGGGAAAAAAAGGCTGTATTTGCACTGCAGGCTCCCGTTCAGATCCATGGGCTTGCTGCTGGACTGTTCTTTGCACAGCACATCCACAGAGATGCTAGGGTTTTCAAACAGTAGTCTGGCCAGAATGGACCCCTCCGCCAAGGCAGGGAGGCATGTCTGTACTGTGCACTGTTGAGCACATCCACATGGATGCTGGTGATGCCATTTGGCCAATCAGTAGTTTGTCCAGAGCAGATACTTCCAACAGAGCGGGGAGGCATGCCTCAGCCAGGCTCCCCTTCAGATCCCTGGGGTTGTCCAGGGGGAAGCAGGATCGCCAGCTGGGAAAGTGCCTTACATGTTAGTTCTGAAGAGAGCCTCGGTTTCGCAGTTGACAGCCAGACATGGCAGTCATATCAGGATAAAAAAGGCAAGGGGGGGAACAGTGCCGCCTCTCTGTTATGGAAGGCCAACAATGACCCTTGAAGAGAGGAGGAATAACATCAGGAGGATATACTGTGTGCACTTGTACGTTGGATCATAAAGACTTCCTTGGAATGTTGATGTTTGAAGAATATAGTCTGTTCACTACATATACCATGAACACTGGTGGTCAATATTCTCAGGGAGTGCGCAGGCTGTCATTTTCATTGATTGAATGAAGGGATGAATTAAGCTAGCCACACATGGGTAGATTTCCGTGCAACCGACTGGCGATCAATTACAGCGTGGTGCACCACATGGGCACATCAATAACTGGACGATGGGGACCCGGTTTCCCTGTCCCCCGGCAGCCAGTTTCTTCGGCTGGCTGGCAGCCCTGTACCTAAGCTGGAGACACACAGCACGGACCCAGGCAGACCTCTTCTCTTCTGGCAGAGCTAGCTGGATCTGTGTTGGCCACGCCCCCTTCACACAGACCGCCGTAGCTGAACACACAGCTTGTGTTTAGCTGCTCCGTGTCTCTGGCCCCTGCTGTCATCCATTGCATTGAATAGGGAATAGCGGGTCCCCTATTCAATGCAATGGATTTCGATCAAGGTTTTCCAACATGTTGGAAACCTGTTTGGTCGAGGTCCTTCAAGCAGAATCCATTGATCCTGCTCGAAGGAACTGTGGATGGCTCAGATGAAGTAACAGATTAGAGGAGAATCGGGAGCCGTGATCGCGCACGCCACCCCCGATGTTCCTCTAATCTGTTACTATATCGAGCCATGTTAGGCTAGCTTTAGACAAAGGACACATATGGACAGAGCCCCTGCACGCAATCCCGGAGAGCTCCATAGATGCTGAACCAGACAACCACCACCAACCTGAAAGATGATTTGTCCATACCTGTCAAGCATCCCATTTTGGTCAGGAAAGTCATCTTTGACACCCTGGTAACTTAAGAGGTTAGGGGCGTTACTCTCCCTTCTAAGTTCCCACCCCCCTTGTGCAGATGAAGTGTGAGGTGGGAAGCTAGTTGGGAGAGTAATGACCCCTCCCTCCTACGGTAAGTTAGTCGGCTACAAAAAAGTAGGGAGGGGAGGTAAACCTCCTGATACCGGAAGAGACGTCCGTAAGTCCTGCATTCCAAATACCGGATGTGATGATGGTGGCGTCGCTTCCTGTATTTTCCCCCTAATAAGTAACTTAACACTTGTCAGGATATGGATTTGCCACTGACTTTGTCAGTCTCTACGGGGATGACCAAAGAATGCTTAGAATTATTTACTGTGTTTGGGTCTTAATGAAGTTTTTCCCTGCAGTCTTGTGTAACAGTTGTACTAGCACCCCGCTTATTGCATCATTATGAAGTTCACTTTATACTGCTTTGTCCACGTTTCATTGATTTTCTTCACAGGATGATAACGAGGAATTGCGACACCTCATGTGGTCGTCACTTTTATTTTATCGGACGCCAGACGTGGAGGTTACATCCTGTGTTTTGTTGTCAACAAAGGCAGTTTATTTTGTTCTGGATGACACAATAAAAAAGATAAATCAGATACCACCGAGTAAGTGATTTGTGTTTGTTCCTCGGCATTAGTGTGAAAAATAAACTTGAGGTGGAAGAATAACATGTTTTTTTTTCTCTCCTAATAGATTCCTGCAACCAAAACAATGGAACATTCGAGCACAGTTTATTCCACCAATGCTGCTGTATAGTAATAAAGTTCAGTGAGCTACAATCTGTAAACATTGGGCTCTTTGATCAGTTCTTTAGGATAACCGGTATGTTTCATTTTTTTCTCTAACTTAAATAATCGCAACTTGTTCTTTTTTTGAAAAGTGGATGTAAACTCCTGTAAAGTTTTCATTTTGTTTCTCAAAGTTTACTGGCATGGCAGTGCCATGAAGGACTGGCTTTTGCTACACCTAGGGCAGTGATGGCAACCTTTAAGTGCCCAAACCGTAACCCAAAACCCAATTATTTATCTCAAAGTGCTGACTTTGAGATAATTTAACCTGTATTATGCTTGCCATACACATGCCGATAAGCGGCCGATTTTTCACCTGACCGATGGGCGTGCACGCTCCCGCCGTCGGTCAGCGGAAAAATTGGCCGCTAATCGGCATGTGCCCACATGGGGCGACAGATTCCTGTCGCCACACAGCTCGGCCGGCCAGAGAACAGACATGTCTGATAATCTCTGGCCGATGGAAGCCGACGGCATTAGCTTCAATGAAGACCGGCATCTTCATTGAAGCTAATGCCAGCACACAAAGGGTGCCGGCTGACTGAAGGGGCCCCATAATGCACCGGGGTGCAAACGTGATGACGTCATCTTGCATTCCGGTGCATATCGGAGTAGGTCTGTCTGACCTACTCGGGGTGTGTATGGCAGCCTTTACTCACATACAAATTCTCTGGGTTCAATTGTCATTCATAGGGGATCAGTGCAGTTACAGGCTTCCTGTAAATCCTATGCTGCTGATGCACTACAGACCCCAGCATGCATATAGTCTTCTGTTAGTGTCCCATGGCATTCTGATGACATAGCATAAAAGGCAAAAAAACTACTTGCTGTGTAAAAAAACTACAACTGCAAGCATAACATTCTGCCAGTTGCTTAAGGACTACACTACCCAGCATGCCCTGCTGCCTTTTCTAGCTATTGTAGAACTAAAACTTCTAACCTGTGAGAATTCTTCTGCCTTCTCTTATCATTCTGTCTTCTACTCACTCACACACTCGCTTACACATTACATACACACACACATACACCTTTTCTCAGCTTACTGCCCCAGGCTTCTGATTGGCTGACATTGCTAGTGGAGGGTGTGGGGTGCTGTGTTCAATTAAAAGAGAAGGGAAGAAAACTGACTGCATTAAGAGTCAATGGGCTGTAGTTCTTTCCTCCATCAGCCTCTGTGTTGGCTACCAGGGCGGGTGCCCACAGAGAAGGCTCAGAGTGCCACCTCTGGCCCTCGAGCCATAGGTTGGCCATCACTGACCTAGGGTATCAACCTACCAATTGCATAAGGAAACCTACTGTATTCTAGATTGGGTAGAGCGCTTGAGGGGGGAGTTTTAGCACTAAAGGTCCTATACACAGGTCGATAACCGTTCAATTCATGAACCGCTCAAGTGCAGCATGGTGATGTCGAGCCTTTATTGAACGGAAATCTACTACTTTGAGCAATAGATTCCCGTTCAAATCGAAAGCAATGGAGATTGAACAGGGATTTACCAACATTTTAGATCCCTGTTCAATCGAGCTGTCTTCCAAGGCAGGGTGGCCGCAATCGATGATCCAGTTGATGGCAGAGAACGCACACAGCGTGATGTCATCCATTGTGCGGGTTATGGATTGAATGGGTATCGACCTGTGTATGGGAACCTTAAGATGCCCCTGATAATTGTTATGGGAGGTTTATTGTAGCTGTGATAACCCAAAAAAAAACTTGTAAACCCAGTGCACAGAAGTCAGAGATGTTCATTGCAATTAAAAAATAAGTATTTGATTCCCTAACAACCGGCAAGATTTCCATCTTTAAGAAGTCTTCACTGTATGCTGATAATGAGCTGAGATTAGGACAACCTCTGTAGGGACAGGAGTGTTAATATTCCTTCCTTGTTACAGTACCTGTATGAAAGTCACCTGTCCACCGAACTACCTACCATGGCCAAAGCTGTGTTCACTATGCTGAGGTGTATAGTTATTAAAACCTAAAGGAATAGATTACCATTAGCATAATTTCCAAGTGCATCAAAGCCTCACATCAGAAAGCTTAATGGCAGGTAATCCCGAGCTGGAGAAATGTAAACAGGCGGCAGCGCCATCTTGTGGAAATTTTACAAATGATTCCTAGAGATTTATTTTGAAATTGTCACTATCTGACTTTACAAGTAAATTACAAAGCCCCTGAACATGGTATCATCCCCACAATTTCTGAATGTCTAAAGAAGGGTTATATAGATGCAAACTAGGAGTGAGGGGACGTTTCACCAGGACAGCAGCATTGTGACATCCATTTTGTGAAAATTCCTTTGAATGTGTGTATGCGGGTACGAGTTGGGGGGACCTAGCTTATCTTGGACAGGCAAGGGGGCCTTAAAAAAAAAAGGTTGGGAACCACTGGTTTAAAGCAGACCAGCTCTGGGCTCTAGCCTGAAGACTTGTGCTTTCCTGATGGACAGTCTCATAAATGAATCTTGACTAAATGGTGCCAGCTGTAAAATTTGGCAGAGGAGGGATTATGGTTTTAAAGCATAGGTCCCTAGTTCCAGTGATGGGTGCCTACTCAAACCAAGACATTGTGGACACTGTTATGTTCCCTGGGTGGGAACAGTTAAAGAGGCATACACTGGTGGATACCCATTCAATCCACCTGCAATTGATCGCAACGTGGTGACATCACCACACTGTTCTTCATCGCGGGTCAATCGAATGGGAATCAATGTGCACCACTTTGCATATTGATTGCAGTACGATGGGGACCTTGGTCTGGTGTCTGGGAGCTGCTGATAAGCAGCGAGGGAGAAGTGGACAGGATGGGGGGCTTGCCTGTGTAGTGGACAAAGCTGTGCTAGGCTCCGCCCCCTCTCCCCTGCCAGAAGCCCATGACAGGCTGTGGGGGGTGGGGGGGGGGTCTATCTCTCCCCACTGCTTTTCAGATCGACTGGGATTTATGGACATGTCCGTTCTGGGTTTGACCATCCTTTTTTGTGCAGGGTCAATTGAAGGAAGGCATACACGGCTCGATTATTTAATAGATTCAAGCACAAATAAGCGTCATGAACGCACTTGAGTGTGCTTGAATTAAAATATCAAGCCATATATGCCTAGAATTATAATCTATATAGCAGATTTATCCTGCTTTTTCTTGTATGTTCTTATAACAATCTGATCTGTATTTCATTTTCCTTTTATTTTCTTTACAGGTCCTTCTCCAACCCACATTGTGACATGTCTAACCAGGGACAGCTACACTACACACGCATTCATACAACAGCTCATGTCAGTGCTATCCTTGCTGGCACGAACACCGTCTCCAGAGCCAGTAGAGAAGGACTTTTACTCCGAGTTTGGAAATAAGCGAACAGGTAGAGAACTCAGAATGGTTGTATAAGAAGTCCTCCATGATGTAAAGGACATATGCTTTTGTTGTCAGACTTTAATAGGTACAGCATTCACAACTAGAGATGGTCCAATATTTCGACTAGCTGAATTTGTGAGCTGATTGCAAAGCCTCTGAAAATGGTATCATCACAAAAATAGCTGGAGATGTAGAGACGGGTTGTGAGAACATTTGAAAAAAAGTATTGCTCTGGCACGTGTGGTTTTTACATAAAATAAGTTGAAAGCCAAAGTCGAAATTTCAACTTTCGAAATATTTACTTAATTTATGCAAAAACTATTTGTGTTAGAGCCATACTTTTTTGTAGTATACCCCCAACCCTCTCTAGATCTCCACCAAGTTTAGTGATACCATGCTCAGGGGTTTTGCAATTAACTTTTTTACAATTCCACCATCTCTATTCACAACACATTGCCAGTGAGGTTGACCTGCTTCCGTTGATTTACGTATTTGTATTTTATTTGTTTTTGGTGTGAGAAGAAGGTCTGAGGCAAACCAAAATCCTTTTTGCTAACAAAGCACAGATTATCTTTATGTAGCGTGCATCAGCCTCTTTATTTTATGATGACAACATCGATACTGAGGTTGTGAAATCTGCTGATTCTGAAGATTAAATAAAGTGAGACATTCAAGAACAAATTGCAGTCATGACAGATTAGGTAGAATAAAGCCAAAACTGATTCAGTAAGCTTTAGAACATATTGTATGTTTATGCTAAATAATTTTCCTTAACAGTTGAATATACTATTCAAGACATCAAGTATTCCCAAGAAGATGAAGTTTTCCATTACCGTATATGATAGAATGGAAAACTTTCAGGTTTTAGACAAAAAACTTTGATCCTCATTTCCCAACCTGTGCTGGCCTATACCACCTTAACTGTAATGTTTAGGACTTTACTGGGATATGCTCCTGCAGTGGGGGGCATCCTTTTTAAATCTATAGAACATTACAGTGCATTAGCATTTTACTAGGCACTCAGACGATGCTGTAAACAATGACAACCTAGAAAGGAACACAACTGTGTATGCTAAAGGAGTTGCAAGTTCTTTGAGAAATAGCTGTTCTAGCTAAGAATGTGGAAGCCATGTTTATTTTTACAGATTCACTAAATAGCTGTACCATATTTAACGGACTACAAGACACACCTTTTCACCCCTAAAATGGGGGGGGGGTGCCTGGGTCTTATGCCCCGAATGTGTGGATGGTCGCGCCTTGGCTTGCCGACAGCTCTCCCGGCAAGGAGGATGTCTGGGTAGCTGTCAGAGGAGAGATGTGGCCACAGCCGGATCTCCCATCTGAACTGTATTATTGCTTATGCCAGCAAAGCACAGAGCCCTGCTGAGTTAAACAATGAACTACCATCTATCTCTGTGTCTGTAGAAGCTGCAATCACTCTGCAGCTTCTACAGACATCGGCACAGCCAGAGAGGGAGAGGAAATCTGCAACCATTCCCCCCACGGCCCCCCTCCTCCAGAGCAGTGAGGAAGATCAGTGAGGAGGATGACATGATGTGCTGTGATAGTACTGCCGCTAGTGACATCTACTGGCTGAATTTAATATTGCATTAATTTTATCTATTGCATTAACCCAATTGATTTGAACACTTATATATAACTTTTTTTCTGGTAATTTTGCTCTAAAAACTGGGTTGGTCCTATAGACATTTTTGTGTCCACAGCATCTTTGGTTTTGAAATGTTTAAAAAAATCTATTCTAGCTTAGTTTTGTCTTAAGTTTTTAGAAGGGACAAAAGAAATAGCTCTTGTGTGCTGCACAAAGGAAGGAAATAAAAAGGAGGCAAACTGATTAAAAAACAAGGAAAAGCAACAGAAAAGATTCAGATAAACATTTCATTTGTAAGGCTAAAGGCTACATTTACATGTGTGGTTTTTAACCGCCCAGTAATCAAGCTTAAATTTCAACGAGTGTCATGGGCTTTAGCCGATTTCCCTGTAATGGGGTCGTTTTTTTTAAACAACCCCCTAGAGCCTGCACAATTTTTTTCAGTCCACTACAGCCTGGGAAATGACCGGGTGCACGCACAGCCATGCGGAACCGACTGTGTAAATTTTGCATAACTGTGACCATATAACAGACATGATGTATTCACTCCCTTACCAGCATTAAAAAAAGCTTTAACCTCCCTGGCGGGTTGCCCAGTCGGTGTAGAGTTTGTTTACAAAATAAACAATCCCACTGCGATTCTTCTATAGACCTGGCGTTGGTTTCCCAGTCCACATTGCCAGCGTCATCAATGACTTGTGTAGCAGGGAGGACAGGGAAGACCAGCAGGAAAAGATTCCTCTCTCCACCATTCCCTGGGGGGGGGGGGG
>CM070037.1:112444338-112464024 GCA_036250615.1 Ptychadena robeensis | reverse complement strand
GCCCCAAAGCAAACCAAAGCCCTTGCTAGAACTTTCACACTGACATTGCAGCTGTGGTTCTTGAGATGGAAGATGGTTCCTTTTGAGATGGATGTCCTTTTGCTGTACTTAAAGCAAGTCTTTAAGCCATGTGATCACAATAAGGGACTGGTTGGGAAGTTTAGTGTCACCCCTCCCCTCCTCTAGTAGTAAATGGTCTTACCCCTCTGCATATGATTGATTTTATGACTGGCCAGTGGTAACTTGATGCATTTGGCCCTTGGGCCTGACTTTGGACTTGCCTGCTCTAGAGGAAACAGCCTTGTTCGCTAAGGCTGGACATTTAACAACAAAGCATTAAATCAATTATTAACCAAATCAGTAGAGATCAAGTGGTTAGAAGGGGTAAAGGGTATCTTATAACCAGCACATACTGTCTTTGGTTTGGGTATTAAAAGAGTTAAGCTAGGGATTTCCAACTGGTATTTTTTGGATGCATTTCACCCTCTCCCTCCTCCCTTGCAGCTCTCAGCCAGTTCCATCATCTTAACTAAGTGAGATGCCAGATTGTTTTCACTGGATAAAGTATTTCTCAGAGATACAGTGTTAGGATTTGCACTTCTGACTATACTGAAGTATTAAGAGTCCTGTCATTTGTTTTTTTTTGGGGGGGGGGGTTACAGAAAATGCCATTGTTTGAAATTGTTGCTCAAGAGTTTAAAGTTTTATTTTTTTCCCCCCAAGAAGCATTTCATAATAGAATGACTAATATTAAAGACGAAATCATTTAGATTTCTCTGTCAGATTTCCTTTAGATCTCCTTTTGTTTTACCAAAACCATGTAATATGAGGGACTTTCTAAACCATCAAGTCTACCTGTGTTCAATTGCAGAGGACCCGGCACTACATAGTTGTTGGTAGATCTAAAGGATATCTGACAGAGAGAAATAAAGGTGTATGGTCAACTTTAGGTTCTCACTAAATCTGCTTTGTGTATTCGTTCAGGAGCTTTCCAAGTGATAAGGGCCACTTATATGCATACACAGGTGCTGAACATGGCACCTGGTAATACTATCCACTTAGCATGTTTGTAGTTACTTTGGGCTTGTTTCCACTTATGCTGTTCCGTGCGGATGGCTACAGTGCTATCCGCGCGGCTGCAGCCGCTATCAACCGCACCCCATGCGGTTTAGCATGCGGATGCACGCAGACGTCCATGCGCTCGGATGCGGACTCTGGGCATGCCCCTTTTCCAGGGATGTGGTCGGGCACGGCATCTGCACGGAAACGCAGTAGGGGGCGTTCCGTACCGCACGTCCGACTGCATCCGCACATGGCCGCACAAGTGGCGCCTGGCCGATGCTTTGCCTATGGGTGCGGTTCATAGCGGCTGCACACGGAACAGCATAAGTAAAACACGCCCTTTCTTTGGTCTCTGAGGATAGGAAGGGGCGTATCGCGGAGATGGAAGTGGCAGGATCTAGCAATGTTCTCTATGTGGGGAGTAAAGGAGAGTGCGGAGTCAGGTGACACCAAGGCAGCGAGTTTGTGGAATAGAGGAGATGACGTTGAGCCTATACCTCGTTTCCAGCTATGAAGGGATAAAAAACGTAAACCTTGTGCAGGTAGGATGTGTTTCTCCATACATGCAGACTTCATATTTCATTCTGGCCTATGTATTATTTTAGCTTACCCCCCCCCCCCCCCCCCCCATTCTCCTTTCCATGTTTCCAGTATTTCATAAATCTTAAGAACCTTTAGAACTTATTCTAAACATTTTCTATGAGTTATGATGTGTTTCTTCTTCAGGAAAGCAGCACTGAATAGCCTGTGACGCTATAGCTCTGCTGTGGACGCATGTAACACAGGAAGTAATGTGAAGGAAATGGTGACTGGGATAACAGGAATGTAGAGGAATGTAACTAACACTAGACTATCCAAAAACACCCCCTACCTCTGGAGATAGTCATTAAAGGGCAATGTGAAAATTATTAGATTAGTTAAATTATGTAACTTTTTTTGATAAATTCAGAATTGTTAGCTTTTATTTGTTTCTCATTGGCTATGTATTTTGCAGTGTTCATCTTAGGCTGGATTTACATGGGCGCTGACTGACAGCATCCCTCAAACGGACTGGGCACTCCGGTCTGCAGGGGTCTGTAAACTTATGCAGGTGCTTGGGTGGCCCCCATGACAGGTCTATCGGACCAAAGCCCTAAAACCCCTGACAAACTCCATAAGAAGCCTAGCTAACAATGGAAAGGGGGATCGTGTTCTGATCAGGCCACCATCCCAGGAGGCAAGACTTTGTTCCATTCCCTCCAAAAGGCCAGTGCAAGGAGGCAAGCAACAATAACCTTTGTCTATACACTAGCAATAGAGGCTTTCTCTGAACCCAGAGACACATTTTACAACCTGGCACTGGCATATTACCCACGAGCAGCTATTTACATAGGGGAGGAGGATGAGTATGAATTATATTCACTCTAATGCATAATGTAAATGTAACTTCACAGATTGAGATGCTCATGAAGTATGCACATACCAAATGAATATGATGTAACAGAAACGCCTCCCAGCTGCTCATGAGCTATTTGCCAGTGCCAGCTTGTAAAGTGTGTCTTCTCCATAAGTGTGCCTGTGGGTTCAGAGAGAGCCTTTACTGTTAGTGTTTAGACATATATTATTGGTTTCTTCCTCCTGCCAGACAAAGTCCTTCCTCCATGGATGCTGCCCTTTTTGCTTGGGATAAATACTGAGTGGTGCAGGTCTGCACACTTTGCTGGAACATGCTGTGTATTTATTTTAACCTCAATGGCAGTACATTTGGGGTAAGTTTACCAAGTGCAGCTCATGGTAAGTTTGTTTTAAAAAAACAAACTTACCATGAGCTGCACTTGGTTACACTTAAAAGGATAATAAATAGTTGTGCACAACCTTCAGCAGTGAATACACAGCTTCAGTGATATCAGTGGCCAGAAAGGCCCTCAGTGGGTGTATAGGGCCTGAGCAAAGATCACAGAGTAAAGTTGGGTCAGTATGAGGAATGCGTGTTTAAGTTCAAAATGGAGGAGTGTGGCCCTCTGTAACAGACATATAGAAACAAGGACACGAGGTGTACAACCTAGTACAACAAAGTAAGGTACTGTAAAAGGTTAAATAAAATGGAATGGAATAAAATGAAACAAAACAGACAAGTTACTCACATTAAAGGAGGTTTACAAGGATTGATCTCTTAGGGCCATGTGTTCTCCAGGATGACCTCACTTCCTGGTTGGGGATGAGATCACTTCCTGCTTACAGATGCTGGGGGACTCAACAGTAACAATTGGATGCATTTCGAGCGGAGGCTCTTTGCATTGTTGAAAAGAACATGGTATGGGCGTACTTCCAGAGAGGTTAATATTAACATGGTAATGCAGGCAACGTTGGTTTTCTGGCCCACATCTCCGTTGTCATAGATGACATCCGGAATGTGAAGAGGGGAGGAAGGAGGGTGTAACCATGTCCATTCATGGACGTACCACCAGGGAGGTTAACCTTCTTAGTGTTCATGACGAGCCCATCTCGTCCAGAGTTTG
Organism: Ptychadena robeensis; assembly: GCA_036250615.1. Classification (NCBI taxonomy): domain Eukaryota; kingdom Metazoa; phylum Chordata; class Amphibia; order Anura; family Ptychadenidae; genus Ptychadena; species Ptychadena robeensis. Next base: position 112,460,464 of record CM070037.1, on the reverse strand, counting down.
TGTGAAGAAATGAAAGCTGCCATGAAATATCCCCAGAAAGCTACGGCGATGCTGCTTCCAGCCGCAGCATTTCCGGGGTTCTGCGGCTTCACTGATCGTGTCGCGGTGACACGGAAGGGGGCGAGGGTGAGCAGTGCCATAGACCTCCATGTTAATGGAGGGGCCTCTGCTTTCCAGCCCTCCCAGCTGGTGTCATGAATGACACTGGCTGTATGGAGAGGGGAGGGGGGAGGGAGGAAATGGCAGGCAGTGTACCTGGTACACTGCTGCCATTGTCTGTACCACACTGTTAAAAACGGTGCGGTACAGGCAGTGCGCTAGGGAGGTTAATATGTAAATGGTCTTGTCTGTGACTCTTGTTTTTTGTCTTAATTTTCTATCCAAAACCATAGGTGCGTCTTATGGAGTGGAAAGTATGGTATTTTTCTTACCATATGTCACCGTACGGGTGGTAATATAACACAAAATATATATTTTTTTGTTATCTTCCAGGAACAATGGAAAACTATGAAATGATCCATCCCAGCAGAGTTAAGTTCATCTATCCGAACGAAGAAGAAATTGGAGATCTGACCTACATTGTGACAGAAAGCACTGACTCTTCAGGAGCATTGCCGTCTCTAAATATCTTACTATATGTCCTAGCATTTCAAGTAAGCGCAGCAGAAGGGGCTGCCCAAGAAGCTTTACTACAACCTAAAACTCTCATTCTCACAAGCTCAGACCTGTTTCTGTTTAACGAAGATTACATCAGTTACCCGCTTCCTGACTTTGCCAAAGAACCCCCAAAGAAAGATAAGTACCAGTTGGTGGATGGGAGGCGTATTCGGGATCTAGACCGAGTTCTAATGGGTTATCAGACTTATCCTCAGACTCTTACATTTGTGTTTGATGACTCGAGCAACCAAGACCTGATGCGCAGTCTATCTATGGATCATTTTGCAGAACCTTTAGGCTCCTGCGACATTCAGAAAACCTGTGGCAATAACCAAGAAGTCCAGTGGTACATCTTTATCCCGAGTCCTGAATGCCGGGAGAAGCTCATATCCCTTCTTGCACGTCAGTGGGAGATTCTGTGTGGTAGGGAGCTACCGCTAGAGTTGACAGGATGAAGTATATTTGTATATTCTAAAGACCCAGGCTGGTTGTTGAGGGGACACACATGGTTATAATGCTGCTTTGCGTTGCACATATTTATTTTCCTGTTCATGCACATATTACCTGTACAGAGAATTCTCTATAGACACTACAACTACAGTTTGAACGAGTCCTTCAACTTATTGTGTTATATAGACACTATTTCTCCCCTGTTCTTGTATCTTGTAATGTTTTCACTCTTAAGGTACAATGTCTGGCACAAATTTCTAAGAGCTGTAACATTTATGGTGTACAAATAACATCACCAAATACATAGGAAGTAAGATAGGAGAGGTTGGACAGCTTCTTGCTTTTCTTTTGCTGAGAAATACCAGCTCTTGCTACGGGGACCCCTCTTTCATGCTCTGAATAGTAAAAAATACACTTTGGTGTATACCTGATAATTTAGCAATCACCGAAAAATTTGGCAATGCTATGACTTATTTTAGATTAATCTTTACTTGTTACAAGAATTAATCATTGGGTGACCAGTCAAAGTGTAACCAAATTAAGTGTGCCACATCCATATATATATATATTTACAATAAAACCCAAGATGGCCAGAGGGCGCCACCTCTGGTTCGTTACTAGTCTATCTAAGACTTTTGAGGACTGTCTTTTTTGGAACATAAGACGCACCTGACCGTAAGACACATCCAGTTTTTAGAGCAGGAACAATAAGAAGAAAATATTTAAAATGTGTTTAAATCAATTGGGCTAAAATCTGCCTGCAATACCAACTCCAGCCACAAGATGTCCCTTGTAAAAACTCACCGTCAATGTTCATTGCATCACTGGATTTTCTCACACATCGAGGAAGAGGGTGGCAGAAGGGGCTGACAACAAGTCCGTACGGCAGGGACACCAAACAAATATACTTTTACCACACCTTCGGCCATAAGACGCACCCTCATTTTTCCCCAAAAAAGTGTGTCTAATGGTCTGAAAAATACAGTAGGCGTAGTGTTCAAAATCGCACCCTAAATTGCGTCCACCTGTGATTGCTTGGGTGGAAACTAAGCAACGATTTTAAATGAGGGCAATCGCTGTAGTGGAAACAAGCCTTAAATCATCATGTTATTTCCAAGTAGGTTTGATATCGAAGAAGAGCCCCACCGTATTTTTCGGACCATAAGACACTTTTTTCCCCTAAAACTAGGGGGGAAATGATGGTGCGTCTTATGGTCTGAATGTGTGGTAAAAGGATATTTGTTTGGAATCCCTGCCTTATGGATAGGCACCGCAGCTTGTTGTGGTTGTGTTCAAATCACTGTCAGCCGTAGAGGGGAGAGATCAGCATCCCCCTCCACCCCGCTCCTTCCCCGATGTGTGAAAAAGAAGCCATGATGTAACCTCTACATTGACGGCAAATGTTCACTAGGGACCTCTCTTGGCTGAAATTGGTACTGCAGGTTGTTTTTTTCCCCAATTGATTTGAACACTTCTAATATATTTTTCCTTTTTACTAATATAAAAACTGGGTGTGTCGTATTGTCAGGTGCGTCTTATGGTCCCAAAAATACGGTACTTGGCTTGTTTTACAATTATGGCCGGTTTGAATTAAAATACCTACATAAGGTCAGGACATTATTACCTGATCGTTGGATACACCAAATATTATGGATTTGTCTGTTTACAATAAATGTGCATGCTAATGAAAACTTTGGCTGTATGCTGTTCTGTACATTGTTGCCTTTACTAAACATCGCACAAGTGTCCCATTCCAGACTCCTCTCCATTTTGTATCAGGTGATATGCATCATAGCTATCTGTAATGTATTTCTACTTTTCCTAATGACACGGTATGTTTTGTAATCTAGTCTCGGAGTATATAACGAATTACAGTTTACAATGTATAATGTTCTATATGTTATAGCTGTGTGAACGTTCACTCAGTACATGTGTATGTATCATTTGTAACATGCCGCCTTATGTAACTTAAACGTCTTTCATTTACAGCAGATAATAGAATTCCGGGGTCATTTGTTGAAATTCAGTACAGCAAATTAATCAAAGGCTGAAAATAAATGACAGCATAATGCTTGGGTTTGTGTTGCCTGAAAACCAAATAAAAAAATCACATTTATTGCCATAACAAAAATACATCTCAAAAGGTAAGGTGAGGATGTAAAAAAAAGTTGTTTTTGGATAGAACAGGCGTGAGTTAAAGTGGTTTTAAACTTAAAAAAAACATACATACATTAAACACTGTAAATACATTAGACACATTTCTTACCTGTCGGCAGTTCAGATCCTGGAGAGATGCTACACAAAAAAAGAAGAACATACTTACCTTCATCACGTTTTCTTTCTTGGTGGCAGCAATTGTAACTACTGGAAAGCTGAAGCATCTTCCGGCATCTTTGGTTGTGTTCAAATCGCTATCAGCCGTAGAGGGGAGAGATCAGCATCCCCCTCCACACCGCTCCTTCCCTGATGTGTGAGAAAGAAGCCGTGATGTAACCTGTGCAATGACAGGAAATGTTCACTAGGGACCTCTCTTGGCTGAAATTGGTACTGCAGGTTTGTTTTTTTCCCCAATTGATTTGAAACACTCACAAGATATTTTCCTTTTACTACTGTTAAAAAACTGGGGCTGGGTCGTATTGTTCAGGTGCGGCTTATGTGCCCAAAAATACGGTACTTTGGATTACTTGTTTTACAATATATGCCGGTTGAATTAAATAACTACAGGTTGCCTGAAAACCAAAATAAAAAAAAATCAATATTGCCATACACAAAATACATCTCAAAAGGGTCAGGTGAGGATTTGAAAAAAAGTTGTTTTTGGATTAGAAACGGGCGTAAGTGGTTTTAAACTTAAAAAAAACATACATACATTAAACACTGTAAATACATTAGACACCAACCCACCCCCCCTCCACCCACTCACTCCTCTCTTCTTTGCCGAAGAGCTCCAGGGTGGGGTGAGCTGCAAAGATGACAAGTGCCATCCTTGCAGCCGCTGGGAGGATAGGAGCATCTCTCTTTCCACCCATCAGGTCCTGCAAGACTAGGCAGGCATGATCTTTACAGGCACAAGGCTACCTGAAACAGAAATCCCAAACACCCTTGCAGCTATGTTCTGTTTTGCAAGGCAAAACGTCAGAGAGTGGGAGGGGAGGTCTGGAAAAAAAAACACCCCTCCTGCTGTCAGTAAAAAAAGTTTTCTTATTTTCCTTTGTGGATCTCTGCAGTAACAGCTGTGCTTCAGCCAATACTGCAGGGTGACCTACGTGGTGGTAGGTCCACTTTAAAGCGGATTTAAATAAAAAAATAAACATGTATACACATAATATACTAAAAAGTGGATCGATCCACGGTAGGGGAGATTTGTCAGTCTTGGGCCGTGGACGGTGGATCTGGGCTCCAGCCTACCTCCAGGCAGTCCTTGACCCTTGTACTTCTTTTTTACATGTATACACATAACTCACCTACAAAGAAAAATTGGATGGAGGAGAATCTCGAGGATCCCCTTCACCCAGAGTGAGTTCTCGTAGCACTAAGGCCAGCATGTAGGGACTTTGAGGCCACCTTGTTAGTAATGTGAATAGTAATAACCCCCTGTATTCAAGGGTTCAAAAAACAACTTGCCAATTAAACATGTCTAAAAACAATAATCATATCTTTTGGGATGCTGTACACCGATCACCTATAACTAGATGGTATTTTTTCATTGACATAACTCACCTACATCGGGTCCTCGTCCAGGGACAGCGACCCCTAAAATGAAAAGAATACCTTTTCTGGCTGCTCGCTCACATGCCTTTAGTGTCCAATCCTTCAGGGTCTCACTCCATCCACCTACCGCATCTGAATTATGTACCCCCTCCCCCGCGTCACCCGACTCAGATGCTGCTGGCTGCGGGCACATGGGAAAGTAGATATCAGAGTTGACGTCTAATTTCCCAGGTTCCCATGGGGCCGCGGTGGCGTAATGTCATATGGGGAGGTGGAGTGCCGGAAATTTTTTACGATTTACCAGGTTTTTTTTTACAGGTCCGTTTTAAGATTCCTGTCCGAATGACTTTTTGTGTTGCTGTTGAATTGTTACCCTCTCTTTCTGTGTAGCTCAGTTGTTCCCAAACTGGGGGGTGGGTCCCCCTGGGGGGCATGAAGGTATTCCAGGGGGGTGCTGGCTCTAATTGTTTGAATGGGGGGAGGGGCGCGATTATGTTCCTCAATAGAAAAGGGGGGCCTGCAAGGAAAGTTTTGGAACCACTGGTCTAGCTAAACAAAGTCCGTTTTGACAGGAGGTAAGGGAAAAGTTCTGTATTGAGCTTTGAAAAAAAAAACTGGAAATAAGTTTTATTTGTATTTTTTCCAAAATTAACGTTTTATTTATAATTCACATGCAGTATCATGGAACCCAAACTAGAATTCTTTTTGTAGAGTTATGAGATTTTATCAGTTTTGTCCCCCAAATCTGGGCTCTGGTAAAGAGAAATGCCCCTTCCATGGCTCAGTCATGCTTTCAGGAGGTAAGTTTATGTACCGTATTTTCACACTATTAGACGCACCGGACCATAAGATGCACCCAAAGTTTTGGAGATTTGTAAAAAGAAGCCAAAACAAACAGAGACACAGTCATTCGCAAATAAAGTGAATATACAGAATGTTCCAGAAGAGGCAGGACTGGACCAGGCAGCATTCACCATGCAAGTCTACCTGTGTTCAAGCGCAGAGGGCCCGGCGCTACATAGTTGTTGGTAGATCTCAAGGATATCTAACAGTGAGATCTAAAGGTGTATGGCCAGCTTAACGTGCAAATTTTTTTGTAAACACAACCACAGGACTAGTGTGAAAGGTATAAAGGTTGCCTATGGACTTTAGGTTATACTTTGCAGTAATGTGTGCATTGTGTGAAAGAGCCCTGACTATAGTTTGGGGAATAATTAAAAGGGGCAGTTCTGTTGTCCCATACTGTTTTCTGATTCAGTAGGGTGAGTATTGTCACCCTAGGTCTGGAAACATGTTAGGGCCCCCATACACCTTTAGATTTCTCAGATTTCCTTTCGATCTCCTTTTGTTTTACCAAAACCATGTAATATGAGGGACTTTCTAAACCATCAAGTCTACCTGTGTTCAATCGCAGAGGACCCGGCACTACATAGTTGTTGGTAGATCTAAAGGATATCTGACAAAGAGATCTAAAGGTGTATGGCCTTTACTTATAGGATCACCAGGTAAAGGAAAAAAGAACAAAATGCATCCAACACGTCTATGAAATGGAACATGGAAAAAATGGTAAGCTGGAATTTTTTTATACTTTAACCTCCCTAGCGGTTGAGACGAGCCTAGCTCGTCCGAGCTTCAGGCTCGCCTCAACCGCCCGGGAAGCCGCCGATGGGGAGACTTTATGCCTCCCCGGAAAGCTGCGGCGATTGTTTACATCGCCGTAGCATTTCCGGGTTGGCGGCTCCGCCCCGATCGCGTCACGGTGACGCGGAAGGGGGCGGGGGGGGGGCCGGCGCCATAGACCTTCATGTTAATGGAGGAGCGCCGGCTTTCTCTCCCGCGCAGCTGTTGTCAGTAATGACAACAGCTGCGCGTAGAGCTCCGGCGGGATGCCGGAAACGGCGGGCAGTGTACTATGTACACTGCCTTGATCGCCCATATCGTGCCGTTGTAAACGGCGCGATATGGGCGGTGCGCTAGGGGGGTTAAAGTATATTATTTTGGTCTTTTTTTTTTTATTTCTATACACTTTAAGATGACGTGCGGTAAAAGCACAAATAAAAGTATTAGATTTGTATAAAGAGAAACATTTTGTATATGTTATAACTACACAGACATTGAAGAAATGTGAAATGAATGAATGTCTACATTTCCATCTGCAAATAAAGTTTCCAGATCCTATGTGTGATGTAATATTGTTTATTCTATCTGCATGTCATATGATTGGAGCCAACAGATTTCTTTACTTTTTGAAAAAGGCAGCGAAACAAAAAATCGTGCTACCCTGTTTCCCTGAAAATAAGGCATCCCCCCGAAAATATGGCGCCCTTACATTTTTGCCTCATGCTGAATTATAAGGCTTCACCCCGAAAATAAGGCGCCCCCGAAGATATGGTACTGACAGGACAGGGGGGATCAGAGGGGGCAATCACAATGACACAGGAGAATCAGAAGGGGTTACTAAAATGGAAATCCCTCCTTTGAGTCTCCTGTGCCATTTTGATTCCCCCCCTCTGATCCCCCTGTGCCATTTTAAGTGACCCCCACCCACCCTGATACCCCAGTGCTGTATTCTTCTTCATGGAAAAATAAGACATCCCCTGAAAATAAGACATAGGGCATCAGTGGTAGCAACAATTTATATAAGACACTGTCTATTTTCAGGTAAACAGGGCAGATTTACCCAACGGTTTTGCCAGCAGTCTGGAAAACCTTCCTGGGGATGGGGGTCTGTACAAGGTGCTCGGGTGGTCATAAACTCCCCCAATTTAAAGCTATGGTGCAAACCACGATTAACCACCTGTGTAAATCAGCCCTTACTGTAGTGAGGAGAAGATGATATACTCAACATACTTTTCTTGGCTTTCATCTGCAGCACATACAGTAGGTGACAACTTCAAGGGTGACACTTTATGTATTCCACATGTCAGCAATACTGCTCCCTTTTCATTTTCATGAGCAAACTGCACCCAAAAACACATTGGAAGCGCTTTGCTCACATCACATAACATGCTTAAGGATCATCAATTATAGTTATATGAGTCCAACACATCTATGTGGTGCCAACAGATCCACAACGCTGTCTACTATATTGCCCCCCCTGACACAGCCTGACACATCATTTGCCATAGGGGTATCCATTTTAGGAAAGAACTGTCGACCCAGCCTGTGGTGTAAGCTATACAAGAAGTACATACCGTGTTTTTCGGACTATAAGACGCACCTGACCATAAGACCGACCCAGTTTTTAGAGCAGGAAATCAGAACAATAAATATTTAATGTGTTTGAATGAATTAGGGAAAAAATCCCCCGCAGTACCCAATTTCAGCCACAAAAATGGTGTCACTAGAGAGCACACTTCAGCATCTCTTCTTCCTCATACACTGGGAAAGGGGGAATCTGCACTCTGGTCTCCCCTGTACGCTGTGTGTGTGAGGAAACAGTTCAGATGGGAGATCAGCTGTGTGCAGATCTCCCATCTCTGGGAGAGCTGGCTGGGAGCCAAGTTACCCCAATTTAGGGGGGTGAAAAAGTGTGTCTTATAGGCTGAATAGGCCACCCTGTGCCTTCCCTCCCACTCCAGAGTCTGAGACCCTAAACAAATAACAACCCGCAGTTGCCCCTGTCTATTCCCGGACTCTTAACCCAGAATACACTGGGGAGACATATCTGCCATCCAGGACCCATCCCTGGGGTTCTCCACAGTAGGAAGTGAGATAATACTGCTGAAAAAAACCCCCATCCAATGGAATTCACATGATTGTTTTGAAGTGAGGAACTGTTGACTTGAATTGGCATACAACCAATTCTAGCTCTGACCCCTACACCCCGGCCTGGACCTTGACACCCTGATAAATATATGAAGTGTTGGTTGAGTCTTCATGGAGGTAATGGTTGCATCATGGGAACAATTTCCCGATCCGATATTTCTGATCTGCTAATGACTGAACAGTAATCCAATGCAGGTGGTGATTTTGAATCTGGTGCCATTGAGGAAACCACATAGATCCGGATGTGTTCTTCCTATAATCACACTATCCGGCTTTCTGAAATGTATTGTTTTTAGTAGTGGACATCTACTTGGTACGGTAAACTTGGAATGATGTTGCATTTTGCTGAACATCAGCAGCCACTCAGTTCATGCCTGTTTAAGCACTTTGTCTGTATGTTTGTGTGTGGTCAGCATGCTAATAGGGTTTTAGTCCGTACTCGGCTTGTGTTAGAATTTGGCAGTATGTTATTGCTCAGAACTAATCAGGGACAAAGACGCTGGGGTCACTAGCGTCCATGTCAACTCTTATCACCCACGATCCTTTAAAAGCACCGAGTCATTTTCCCATCTGCTTTCTCATCATTTTTACGGATTTACACACAAGTGCCATTTTCACTAAAGAGACGTGGGCTTCCTTCCACGTGTTTTGGACTGATATGAAAGAGGAAATCCTTAGTGGTTCCTGTTCTCTGCCTCTACTTTTTTTTTTTCTGGAAAGGAAGAGAGGAGGTTTATGTTTGTCGCCTGAACACAAGACCACTGTGACCAGTTTGGATAGTAAAGTTGTCTCCATATGAGCCTCTGCAGGTTCTGTCCATTTTCCAGGTTTAGCAGGGCGTTCATGTGTTGTACCAGCGGATGACGTGTTCCAGACGCCGCTAAACATGTTCTTCTGTGGATACGGCTGCGTGCTTTTGATGGCTTACGTTGGATTGATAGCACCGCAATCACTGGTGAGTTTCTCAGATATTGTATTTACTTTCAACAGTTCTGGACTACTGATGCTTTTGTTTATCTACCCGCTTCAAACTTTTCACATCTGTCCCTCGTCCAAAATAAGCTTCCAATCTACTTACCTGTCTAAAGTTAATTTTGGTGGGTTGAATGTTGAAAATTATTTAATTGTGTGTGTGAAGATAAATTATGTTTCCAAGTTGTAAAGTAATACCCTTTTTCGCTGAAAATAAGGCATCCCTCCGAAGATACGGTACTGTAACTCTGGACAGGGGGATCAGAGGGGCAATCAAAATGACACAGAAGGATCAGAAGGGGTTACTAAAATGGTTAGCCCCCCTCTGAGTCTCCTGTGCCATTTTGATTTCCCCCTCTGATCCCCCTGTGTCATTTCAAGTGACCCCCCCACCCTGATACCCCAGTGCGGTATTCTTCATTGAAAAATAAGGCACCCCGAAGATACGGTACTGTAACTCTGGACAGGGGGATCAGAGGGGGCAATCAAAATGACATAGAGGGGGTTATTAAAATGGTAATCACCCTCTGAGTCTCCTGTGCCAGCACCCTGATACCCCAGTGCTGTATTCTTCTTCATGAAAAAATAAGATATCCCCCAAAAATAAGACGTAGGGCATCTTTGGGAGCAAAAATTAGGACACTGTCTTATTTTCTGGGAAACACGGTAGTAGATTGTTGTATCGTGCCAGCCATAGATGAATACAGAAAGTTTGGAGTAAAGTGATCCCGTTTATCGGTTAACTGAAGCAATTGAAAATGCAAGCTTTCAGGATGTCTCAGTTCCCTTCTTCAGGCTTAATCAAGGGATCTGAAAGCTTGCTTTTTCAATGACTTTAGTTAGCCAATAAACGGTATCATTTGAACTCCAAACAAGTTGTAAAGTGATATTTGTAAAGTGTTGGGTTGCACCTGTAATGTAGAGCTCCACCAATGATCTTCTCTGGGTAGAAACCTCTGACGGACACGGGGTTGAGGAGTTTCCCATTGAGACTCATGAATTAGAGAGGGAAGGAGGTGGCTTGATACTTAAAAGTTGGATGAGAAGTTTAATTTTCAGAAGACGCTGCACGCTCTACTTTCTGGCTCATAAGAACTGTTAAAGCTTTTGGAATTATGCTGAACGTGTGGATTGTGTTAAAGTTTTCTGAATGTGACCACGCTTAATCATTGTTTAACATTCACTACTTTTAATGACAAATCATTGATTTGGTCGCAAATGATTGACCAATAACTTGTACGGAATATTTTACCATATTCTCTGCATACTTCTACATTTTAACCGGAAAAAAATGTATTTCCCCTTTAGGCTTCTTACATAGACCAAAGAGGGACTTAATGGGGTACCCTTCACCCCTAGGATTTTCAATGGAGCTATAGTATGGATAGCATCACATCAACACATGATAATGTCGTTAAAAACACACATTTTATTAAACATTATAAAAGGAAATCATAATTTTATTTAAAAGAAAAAACACAGAATACATAGAGTGCTGTACAGAGATTTTACAAACTGCAGAATGATTTAACCATCATGGACTTCATCAGGACATTGCAACAGTAACAGTCCAAAACCTTCTTATGTTTCCCTATTCCTTCATAAAGTGCTTCACCAAACCAGTGGAACTCCCTACTGTTGGGAGCAGAGATTGCCCTATTGCACATCCAGGCAGCCAAAAGCACCTCCCTGTCTGCCTGACAGCCAGCACTTTAACTCTGCATAGAAATAGCTGTATGGGGTAGAGAACCACAGGGTCCATTAGCGGATGGTCCAGATTCTTCCTTGCGTTAGGGGAGTGGTTCCTAAACTTTCCTTGCAGGGCCCCCCTTTTCTATTTAGGAACATTATCGAGCCCCCCCCCTCCCTATTCAAACACAGGTTAGGAATGAGGGCCCGCACCCCCCTGGAATACCTTCGCACCCCCCAGTTTGGAAAACCACTGCTTTAGGGAAACCTTGTGTATATACTGCAGTGAGAGGTTTCTGTGTATAGTTGCGTGGATGCCGCCTGCGTGGATGCCGCCTGCGTGGATACCTACCTCTACATTTACATAGGACCACTGGGCTCTCCTGCTGGCGCTTGCAAACTTGTGAGGCGCTCCCGGCTCGTAACAGGTCCATTGGGCGAAAACCAACCAGCGCACGGCTCATGTCGCATTTGCTGGTCGATTGTGCTAATTGGTAACTTGTAGGGCGGTAAACAACCACCCTTATAAACGAGCCCTAAAGGATTTCAAGTTTCATATGCTGATATTCTATGCACAGGGCAAATCATGTATATGGTATATATCTGATTTACATCCCCATGTTTTAGTGTCTATTTAAAACCCAGCAAATCCTTTAAAGCCCCCCATACACATCTAGATTTTTCGTTCAATCAACTTAATTCAATCCATTTTTTTGTTGATTGATTGAAAATCTATGGCAGCCCACATAGTAAGATCAACCTAAAGTGATTGAAATTGGGAAAAATTTTGATTGAAAAATGATCAGACATGCTGGAAAATTTTAATCTGTTGTATTGAAATCAAACCTTAATTCAATTACACTTTCAGTTGATCCAAAAAAATTGGATCAAATATCTGTTACTACAATTGGCATAGATTACAATCAATCACAGATTTCCCTGACCCTCCCAAAAAATGTTCTTTTTAAATTGATTGAATGGAAAATCTAGATGTGTATGGGGGAGTGCTCATCAGGAGTGCGTTCAGGGTGATTGTGGGTTAAAACCAAAGTATCTTTGTATGTTGTCAGCCATGATCAATGTTCTTAAACTGCTCAGACATAAGGCCCCCATACATGTCTAAATTTTTCATCCAATCAACTTAATTCAATCAATTATTTTGTTGATTGATTGAAAATCTATGGCAGCCCCCTTGGTTAGATCAACCTAAAGCTCGCCATACACGTGTCGATTCCTGAGTGATCATTCGACGCTCCGATCGATTCCGGTGAAGCCACAGGTGTCGATCGATCGACCATACAAGTCTGTGCCTACCACCTTAGGCCACCGATTCCTGGACGATTCTGTTACCAGTCGATCGATTCACAAATGTCAACGCCCCTTGATGTGTGCCAAATCGATCAGAAAACACCAACAGGTTGGTTCTCTGGCCGATCCGATTTGGGGGCCATGTCGATCGGGGCGGGGTCGATCGGTCAAGGTGGGCTGCACTCGATTCCTCACCGATCGATCGGCGTGCACGCGCCCGGTGATCGATCGGCCAGGAATCGTGTGGGAAATAGACCTGTGTATGGCCACCTTAAGACAATTAAAATTGGGAAAAAAATTTATTGAAAAATGCTGGAATATTTTAATTGGTTGTATTGAAATTTAATTACACTTTCAGTCGATCCCAAAAAAGTTGATCAAATATCTGTTACTACAGTTGGCAAACATACAATCAATCACTGATTTCCCTGACCCACTGATCTTTTTAAGTTGATTGAACAGAAAATCTAGACGTGTATGGGGGGCTCTACAGTGCATCCGGAAAGTGATCACAGCTCATCACTTTTTCCACATATTGTTATGATACCGCCTTATTGCAAATTGAATGTCATTCTACGCTGGACTGGAAGGGCTTGTTATTGTCTTTGGGACCGCACAATAAATGACAGCGGAATACAGCGCGGCTCTGAATATTTGTAAAGACAACAGGAATTGTTCTACTTTTTAAGGCGATATGACAGAACACTTTCCATTGGAACATCTGTACATCCTGTGACATCCCGAAAGGGAGGAAATAACGGAGTCGGAAGAATTAAGAGAAGTTCATTGTTCGTTCATTGTTAAGGCCCCCATACACGTGTCGGATTCGCACCGGATTCCGGCACGATCGATTCCGGGCGCGTGCACATGAATCGCATGCAGCCCACCTTGTCCGATCGATCAGGTCCGATCGCTCAGGGGCCCAGAATCGGATCCGACGAAGAACCAACATGTTGGTCTTTCTCATCCGATTCTGCCCGGATCAGGGGGAGTTGCCATTTGTGAGGTGGAATCGGAGGTGGAATCGTCCCGGAATCGTGCCGGAATCCGCTCGGACAAGGTGGTATGCAGCGATGGATACTCTTAATTGGCCGATTGATCACACCTGCGATTCCCGGCAGAATCGCCGGAATCGATCGGATGATGAATCGATTGGACATGGAATCCGACACGTGTATGGCTAGCTTTAGAGTTTATGTAAACTTTCAGTGAAATGTAAACGCGAATACCAGATTCCAGGTATGCTAATGGCTTCAGAGTTTTTCATGACTTTTTGCGTCCATGACACGCAATGGGCGGCGCAGGAATATTTTGTGCATGTTAAGGGGCACATTACCACAGCGTGACAATAACGTGCCACCTATAAGCCTATAGTTCTGATGCTTCCATTGAATTTCATGACGACATTGCCATTCCTCATGGTAATACCAATGCCTGAGTATTCGAATCACAAATTTTTATTGCAAATATTGGCACTTTAAAAATTCATGAAGATTAGTGATGTCGCGAACCCGGATTTTGCCATTCGCGAACGCGAACAAAGGGACCCCTTTCTGGCCACAATAGTGTTGGGAAAGTTGTTTCAAGGGGTCAACCTGGACAACAATGACATGACACGAGGGGAATCCATGGCAAAACTCCCCAGAAAATTTTTTTTTTTCACAAATAAATCCGCACCAAAGAGTTCAAATTATAGTCAATGATCGTTTGCGTTGGCGGGTTTTTCGCGTCATCTTCACGTCGCGGTTGGCGGGTTTTCCGCGTCGTTTCCGCGTCACTCTATGTATTGCCCGTGTTCACCACACCTTTGGACCCTGTGTATCACCACCCATGCCCATATCCACAACTATTGCCCCGTGTTCACTGTACCTTTGTCCGTGTCCCACCATTGCCTCGTGTCACGTGACGCTTTGTCACCCCTGTCTCCACTCTCTCAGGCCAGCATGTGAATGGCATCTCTCCTTGCTGTGTGATAGAGGGTAGGATGGTCCGTGAGGTGTGGGTGCTGATTGGCTTGGATTATGCCTGCCTAACTGGGACTCACCGGGTCAAAAATTTTGCACATGTGATCGGTATTCGCCGCGAACGCGAACATGCGATATTCGCCGCGAACAGTTCGGGACATCTCTAATGAAGATCTCGAATATAGTGCTGTATCTTCGGAATCTTGAATATACGTTTGCAATATCCGCATGTACAAGTGCCAATTTTCACAAGGTATTACTTACTTCTATGAGTGTTGACTCATGTGATGATTACACTGCAGCTGCTATTTCACATTCTGCCACTAGTTGTCACTGCCACAACACACGATGCATTTCCAATATTCGCATGTACAAGTGCCAATTTTTACAGTAAATAATTGTAGTGTCGTGCGAAAACAAAGTGTAAAGTACTCACGACACCAGGTTCTTTTAAGGATGGATGTCCTCTGTCCACTTTCCAGGCTGAGCTCACACCCCAATAAGCGAAGGTTCATGCAAGCCAGTAGGGGCTATTTACAGTTTTTTTGAGGAATATGTACACATGTAGCTCCAACTCCCGAGGGCAGAGAAGGGGTTCAAACGTGGATCATCCGTGCACCCGTGGTGCTGGAACCATTCGGCTGGGTGTACGTTGGGACTGTCTGCTGGGTCCATGCTGGGGCTGTGGTACTCCAGGGAGATGTAGATGGAAGAAGAGCAGATGAGAGAAGCCTAGAACATCCTGAGGACTGCCTGTTTATGTCCGTGGACAGGGGCTGGCATAAGGCCTGTTACTGGGCAGGAATAGCTACTTTTTGGAGGGAAAAGTAGAAGTAAATACCCAGCCATGACTCATGGTTCTAGCAACATGTACACAGCAGGTGCTACCCTTAAGGGGACACACTTAGCAAATATAAGCATTATAGAGCATATATTACAGCAATATAAGGCACATATAAATATAGTAATGTGGCCCTATCTTGGGTCACTATATAATAGTGACAAGGGGTCTCGATTTTTTGCTTATATTTAATTTTCTTTGAATATTTGGAGAAAAATTTGTGAAATGTTGCGAATTCGAATATTGCAGATGCTGCTCATCACTAGTCATAGCCCATTGCCATCACGATTTTGACGCAGTAGAGACATAACCAGGGCCAGTTTATTATCTCAGTGCTATACATATTTAACTTCAGGTCTGCAGAATAGCGGTAAGCTGAATGTTTTTATTTGTTCCTGTCTGTAAAATAAGTAAAACGAAGCACTTCCTAGTCTGGGTCAGATAAAAATAGTTGTTTCTACACTCTGGTACATTTTAGGAAACTGCTGTGATCTGCTCTTTTTAGTAAATCGTAGTTTGTTAACAAGTCTGTAGGAGAATGTGCTGGTCATGAAGATGGCCACATACGGCTGAGAGTGGTTGACCTCTCACAATTTCACTCCTTCAGACAAGGCAATGTACAGTGGGTATGGAAAGTATTCAGACCCCCTTACATTTTTCACTCTTTGTTATATTGCATTTACCATAATCCATTTGCTAAAATCTTTTTTCCCCTCATGAATGTACACACAGCACCCCATACTGACAGAGAAACACAGAATTGTAG